>DF358165.1:181364-199920 GCA_000787875.1 Solanum virginianum | reverse complement strand
GGTATTAATATATTGATGGAGTATTATAAAGAATATATTTTTCTACTAATTTAGAATTTAATAGATAAATTTATGATTTTAATAATTTTTTTAATTATTTTATTTATTAAAATAGAGCTCAAACTTATATGATATTGATATAGTATCAATATACTGACAGGGGTCATAACAACATATTTTCTACTAAATCACAAGGCAAGACTTTATGTGATCTTACTACCACGAGTAGTAATCGCAAGACATTGTCCTTCATTTTTTTGGGTTTTAAATTGTGTTGCTAGGTAGTGTACCTTTCTGACGCTGGTTGAGTTGAGTTGATACTTGACCAAAGTGTTGATCTGGCTGTTTGATAGTAATAGAATGAGACTCGATTTTTTATATTTATGCTGGAGATGTTAGACTTCATCCCCCTTCAAGGTCTCATCTTGTGTGTCGACCTTTTTTAATAGTCGGTCAAACATCTCTTCAAACCTGAAACTACTAGCACTGGTATCACAATTGTGTGGTGGCACGTTAGGATCATTTCTGCAGCCATTTATGTGACCCTAATCAATATCTCTATCCTGGCCCCTACTCTTGTCGTAGTAATCTCCACGGTTGTCTTTGAAAATGCCATCTCTATTATAGTTTAGACCTTGGTTTCCTTGACCTTGGCGCCAATAGTCTTGGTTGGACCCTTAGGCGTTGGTCTGAAAATCCCTCGTCTGATCAACAATAAAGTAAGTGTCCTCCTCATGGTAAGGCTCCTCAGATATGGGTGCTCGCGAAGGATGATGAACAGCTGCATTAACTTATTTCTAATTCTGCTTCATCATCACCTCCATGTTGGTACTAATCCGAGCAAGCTCTTGTATTATCTCCTCATTTATTTTAGCTTGCTTCAAATTAATATTGACAGCACATGAGCTCTTGGTAGAGGACTTGTCTTTCGGCTCTCATGCACGATTCATCTTGACCACCTTTTCTAGCTTTTTAGCACCCTTGTAAATGGTTATCTAAAAATATGTCCCCCGTGATGGTATCAACACATGCTTGGCTATTCTCGTCCAGGGCATGGTAGACGATCTCCACCAAAGCATCATCAACAATTTTGTGGTTAGGGACACTTCTCAGACACTTTGTGAATCGCTCCCAGGTAGTACTGATCAAGTCACCAGGAAGATGCTCAAAGTTGTTGATTTGATCCTTCAACTTGAGCTTCTTCGATCTGAAAAAAAATAATCTCTAAAAAGGCCTTATGCAACTCAGCCCAACTGGTGATCGAACTCTACGGGAGCTCGGATAGCCATAGCGCTACATTGCCTGTCAGAAATAATGGGAAGACACGAAGCCCAACAGTATTCATAGATAGATTCTGTGTTCCCATTACACTCTTACAGACAAACACAACATTGTGTAGATGACTATGCAGATCCTCTGATAGTAGGCATGCGAGCAACCCACGATTCTGCTGCATCTGAAGCAACCCACTTGAAGCCACGAATTTTGTGTCATCTAGTAGTGGCGGTAACACAATTACATCTATAACCATAAGATTTAGCCGATATTGGTTCCACTAATAAACTTGGGCATTCAAGTCCTATGACTGTGGATCAATGTCCTCAAGCAGAGGTGGGTTGCTGTCATTCTCATTCTCATTGTGGTTCTGATTTAGAGCTGCATTCATCGTGTTGTTTGGGTTTGTTTGGGTTATCCTTCTTAATCTTCTCTGCACCTCTGAGTCAAACGGAGTCAAGGGAATGCCTCGACTTCGTGTGTTGGGCTTACACTACACCTGTACCCTGAAATAGATAAAAAATAACAAAAATGTAAAATGAGAAAAATAAGGATTAATTCTTGAACTGCTCAAATTAAACATGTCTAGCCGTATTCCCCGGCAACAACATCAAAATCTTGATATCGCCCAAGCTACATCTTTTTAAAGACTAAAATGGTCGTTATCAAGATATATAACCTAACTAAGGTTAGGGTCGATCCCACAGGGAATATGGTAGACTTGGAAGAATTTAAAACAATTCAGGTGGATTAACCTACTTATCTCCCCAAATGAGGGGCGTGGGGGTTGTAACAAATATGAAAAATAATTCTAAACTAAGATAAGTGTGAAATCAGTATGAAGAGTAACTAGGGTATTGTGTTTCCCATGATTCCTTAACTCGATATTACCAGACATCGAATTCTTTTTAGTGTGTAGCATGCATAACGGTAAGTTACGTTACCAAACTCTTTGATCCAGACGAGAGGCAAATTTCACTATGTGATTTGATCCATCACCACAGTGTGACATTACTAATCCTTACTAATTATTCCAGTACAACCTCCCCTTGGCTAGCTTGGTTGATGCGATTGTGTGACATTACTAACCCTTACCTATTGTTCCAGTACAACCTCCCCTTGGCCCAGTTTAGTTGATTAGACGAGAAACATCAATCAAATCCTGTTAATTAATCTCTTTTCCTATTCATTACTACCTTGATCCAGTCAGTAACACTAGGCGAGTTCTAATGTTGACCACCGTTAAAAAGCATTCAAATTGAAGAGAATTAATTAATACATGCGACACACATTTCAAGAATTATGAATTATTCAATTTTACCTTGTTAGTTCTTCATGGTTCCCACAACTCTAGTTGTGGATTTAGCAACTCATGAATAGTGTAGATGCAAGAATCATGAATTTGAATAACATAATTGAGCACTTACACAATAGAATTAGGCACAATAAATTCAAGCTGTTCACCAAGAATCACAAGATTGAATTAAAAGCACAAAGTAATATTTCACAAGTGTTCCTCTCAAGCTCTCTACTATTCTCTACTGTTCTATAACGTTTCTTATGAAAAATAACCTTAAGAACCTATTTATAGTCTTTAAAATACAATACCAAAATGAATTAGGAGAACTGAGTCGGCAGACTTTACGTGCACTTCTACGGGCCGTATAATGTTTTACGGCCCGTAGTCGGGGTTTCATGGATTGCATCTTCAATTATGGGGATGACTTATACGACACCCTTCTACGACTCATATAAAGTTTTATGGCCCGTAGAGGGGGTTTGTCTGATGACTTTTCAGCAACTCCCCACTTTCTAATCCTCAGGGCATGACACCAAGTCTACGACTCGTCTGCATGTTCGTAGACTTAACTTTAGAAAATCACCCTTCATTGGAATTTTGTACGAAATCAGAGTCTACGGCCCATGGAATTCTCTACAACTCGTAAATGGTCTCGTGAAACCTCAACTTCTGTAGAATCTGCACACTTAGCCTAGAAATTGTGACAACCCTGTAATCCTGCAAAACAAACATAAAAATACATCAAATCTACTAACATCACTTTGAGAACACACAAAATTTCAAGTTTTTAAGCATCAAATGTGTTGTATTTTGATAGCACATCATGTAGGTAATCCATGAATCAAAGAACATCACAACAATATCAATATACATAATTATACACAAAAGATAAGGACACAATATGCATGAATATGCCATTTAAAATCATGAGGAGTAGCATCATAAATCATTTCATAACCTTAATATGCATATGTGGGAATAAGATAGTAGCTGACATTCATAAGACTATGCAGACTATTATATGGAATGCCAAGGTTCACTTTACATCGAGCTAAGGGGAGTCTACTCTGTCAAAGTAAACTCGATGCTCACCCTATAGGATCTATCCTAGCACGGTGAGAACTCATCATTCGACCCCACTCATTAGGCTCTATTCTAGCATGATGAGTGTCCATCATTGATTAGCACACCTTTAAGGCATAAAACATGAACTTCATTCCTATGGCGGCACACAATTATGAGACCATGGTATCTACCAAAACCCTCTCGGTCCTAAATCATATCCTATAGAATACGTAAAACATGCATATACATAGCTTTCAATGTAGATCATACTTTATTAAAAATCATGCTTTCATAATTCATAAGTAATCATCACAGCTTTAATAAAAACATGCCATAAGAGTAGTCCATCTGCTTACTTGCATCATAGTGTGGGTAGACACCCACCGTAACATCATCATAAATATTAGGGTATTCATCATCCTCTTTGTCATAACATCATTATAGCTTTCATAACATCATTGTTATAAGACCATCATCATCATCATTTAAAACATGCTTTTCATACTTGAGATCATAAGCATTGAAATTCATAACTTTATCATGAGGGACTAGCTCTAAGTGTGGGTCTATGAACATTTGAGCTAAAATCATGCAATTGAGTGGGATTCAATATGCAATTAAAGTCGAATTGAATCATTAACGAAGGAGCACACATAAAAAAAATAAGCCCTAATCATGCATACTTTGAAATAACATACTTTTGCTTGAAAATCATATACATCATGAAATTCATCATAGTTCATGCATATTTAATCATAATCATCATATAGGAATCATAATCCATGCATTAGAATCATAGCTTAAAAGCCAATAAGGAATCACCATGAATTTTGATAAAAAGAAAGGTTTTGGAATGGGCTTCGTGGATGAAACTAATCCGTGAATGAAGCCCTACATACCTCAAGTAGAATCCTTAGAATTTGAGAAGAAAATCTGGAAAAACTTTGGCCAATCCTTCAAGCTTAGCTTCAATGGAATCCTTGAGTTAAAGAGAGAATTATTGGGAACCCTTGAGTAAATTTTGAGAATTAGAAGCTTTGAATGACTTAGGAGTAGGATTTTATAGGAGTTAGGTCAGTAGGGTAGTTAGAGTAGCCAAAATGACGTAATTCAGGACTTAGATGGATTGAAAAGTCAGAAACACACTTCATTAAAATCTGCCGGAGCCGTCCATGAAACATCACTTATGGGCTGTGGTAGACTTATGGCTCATAACCTTCCTCGTGGATCAGGGTGTCATAAAAGTTGAGCTACTGGAATTGCAACTTCTAAACTACAAACATGCAGTATGACTAATAAGAAAATATACGTGCCGTAGAACCCTTCATAGGAAGACCCCAAATTTTAGAAAATTTTTTAGTTCCTTAACGCTTCTTCCTATAAGACCATCTTGCGGGCCATACAATAACTTAAGGCTTGTCTACTAACTCGTAATTCATCTTTTAGAAGTCTTGCAATTTTTTATTTTCTCTGGGCACTTTCCATGATACCGCCTACGACCCGTGGATCCATGTACGGGTTGTGAGCTAGCTCATAAAACCTGACTATCATCAAATTTTCTATGATTGAATTTCCCAATCCTAAAAATATGAGGAGTGTTACAACCATAAAGAACAGGTATCCACTTTCGAGGATAAATGATTTGTTTGATTAATTACAAGGGGCTAGCCACTTCTCTAAGATCGATCTTTGGTCCGATTATCATCAATTGAGGGTAGGAGAATGTGACATTCTTATGAAGGCTTTTCAGATAAGGTATGTACATTTTGAGTTTATGGTAATGTCATTCGATTTGACTTAAGCATTAGCAATACTTTTGGACCTTATAAATAGGGTATTCAAAACCTACCTTGACATGTTTGTTGTGGTATTTATTGATGATATTTTGATTTATTTTCGGAGTAAGGAAGAGAACATGAGGCATTTGAGGGTGGTGTTACAAATCTTATAGGAAGAAAGGTTTTCCAAGTTTGACAAGTATGAGTTTTGGTTGAATAAAGTTGCATTTCTTTGGCATATAGTGTCGAGTGATGGGAGTAAAGTAGATACCAAGAAGATGGAAGTGGTGAGAAATATGCTTAGGCCCTCGACTCTTTCGGATATTAGGAGCTTCTTGGGATTAACAAGGTATTACAAGAGATTTGTAGAGGGATTTTCTTTAATTGCATCTCCTTTGACAAAGCCAACACAAAAGAAGGTGAAGTTCCATCGGACTGACGAATATCAGAAAAGTTTCTAAACCTTGAAAGATAAGCTTACCACTGTTCCTACTTTGACTCTACCGGAAGGGTTAGAAGGGATTTTTGTCTATTGTGATGCTTCAAGGGTCAGTTTGGGGTGTATGTTGACGCAAAATGGCAAAATCATTGCTTATGCTTCTAGGCAAATAAAAGAACATGAGTGTAATTACCCTACACATGATCTTGAGCTAGTGGTCATGGTATTCGCATTAAAGATATGGTGCCACTTTTGATATGGGGTTTATGTAGATGTCTTCACCTATCACAAAAGCCTCTAATGTGTGTTCACACAAAAGGATCTCAACCTAAGGAAAAAAAGGTGGTTGGAAATCCTCAAGGACTATGATATGAATATGTGTTATCACCCAGGCAAAGCCAATGTTGTGGTCAACGCACTTAGCAGGGTGTCCATGGGGAGTGTAGCGCACATTGATAGTGGGGAAGAAGGAGTTGGCAAAGGAAGTCATAGGTTGCTAAGTTCTGGGTTAGGTTGAGTGAAGTAAAAAATAGTGGTATAATGGTGCTAGATGGTTCTGAATCTTCTTTGGTTGAAGATGTCAAGTCCAAGCAAGATCTTGATGCCACTTTAGTTGAGTTAAAGACCTTGGTGAAAAAAGGCAAAGTGGAGATTTTCTCCCAAGGGGGAGATGATGTAATTAGATATTAAGGTAGGTTATGTGTATCGGGTGTTAATGGGTTGAGAAGTTCATTTTAAGAGAGGCTCATAATTCCTCTTACTCTATTCATCCCGATTTCACAAAGATGTATAGAGATTTGACGGAAATATATTGATGGGGTGGCATGAAGAAAGATATTGCAAGGTTTGTGGCCGAATGTCATAATTTTCAACAAGTCAAGGTCGAGCACCAAAGGTCAAGTAGCCTAGCTCAATACATAAAGATCCCTACTTGAAAGTGGGAAGATATCAACATGGATTTTGTAATTGGTGTTCCTATGACTAAGAAGCATTTTAACTCCATTTGGATCATTGTTGATAGAATGACAAAGTCAACCCACTTCTCACTAGTCAAGACAACCTATGGTGCCAAAGACTATGCTAAATTATACACCCATGAGTTGGTTAGGTTGCATAGGGGTTTTGTTATCCATCATTTCAGATCATGGTGCCCAATTCACCTCTCACTTTTGGAACTCTTTCTAAAGTAAGCTTGATTAAAAGCCAATCTTAGCATGGAGTTTCACGAAAAAATGGATGGTTAAGCTAAAAGACCAGTCAAACCCTTGAGTATATGCTTAAGGCTTATGTGTTGGAGATCAAAGGTAGTTGGGATGATAATCTCCCACTCATTGTGTTTGCCTACAACAATAGTTACCACTATAGTATTGGGATGGCACCATTTGTGGCATAGTATGGGAGGGGATGTAGATCCTCGATTGGGCGGTTCGAAGTTGCAAAGATGGCTTTTATAGGTTCAAATTTGGTTTTAGAAGCTTTGGAGAAGGTGAGGTTGATAAGGTAGAGATTAAAGGCGACAAAAAGTTAGCAAAAATTTTATTTTGACATTAGGAGGAGAGATCTTGAGTTCAAAGTTGATGATTGGGTGTACTTGAAGGTCTCACACATGAAAGGTGTCCTAGGTATGTAGGGCCTTATAGAATTTTAAGATGGCTTGGTAAAGTTGCTTATGAGTTATAGTTGCCCATTATAGAATTTTGAGATGGGTTGATAAAGTTGCTTATGAGTTATAGTTGCCCATGGAGATTAGTACAGTTCATCCGGTCTTTCATGTTTCCATGTTGATAAAATGCATAGGTGACCAAGTTCCATTGTGTCTTTGAAAATGGTTAATGTTGAAGAGAACTTGACATATAAAGAACTCCATATTGAAATATTTGATAGGCAAGTTGAGAGATTGAGGAATAAAGATGTCACATTCGTAAAGGTCCTTTAGAGGAATCAACTAGTGGAAAGTGTCACATGGGAAGCAAAAGTGGATATGAAGAAATGATACCCCTATATCTTCCACTTTACTTAAGCCTAAGGTATTACACATTCTTGTCCTAAAACTTCAATTTCCTTGCATTCTAGTTTTCATGCCATCCATGCATATTTACATGATTATGAGACTGCATATGAAAGATATTTGAAGCATGAATTTCAAATTTTCATGAAAGAGGTGTTTAAGTTGCATATTTCATTCATGTTGGATTGTTAGTTGCTTCTTACTCCTTTAGAGCATATGTTTAGCACATTTGGGGATGAATGTTCCCAAGAAGAAGATATTGTAAGGTCCCACAAGTAAGAAAGTATGAAAATATAGGAAAAAAAAGGAATCTAGAAATCTACAGAGCAAAGTACAAGCTTATTTACGACTTGTGGCTCAATTCACGAGTTGTAGATAAGGATCGTGGTTTGGGGACACTAGGGTGAAAAATTAGGCTCAGTGCGACTGGGTTTTAGGAGTGGTAAATATGATTCATAAATAGAACTATAGATCGTACTATGGGTTCGTAGGTGAATGGCCTGGGTTGATCAAGTTTTGAGTTTTTGAAGTATGATATACGAACAATAGGACGAGTCATAGACACCTCTATGAGTTGTAGAATGTGGTCATAAGATGGGACTTGAATTGAGAAAAAAATTCTAAGTATTGGTGTCACGATCTAAAATTCGGATCATGACTAAAGAAGGATAAAGTAAAGCGGAAACATTCACAACATATCCAAAAAAAATCTCCAAAACCTGGAGCCATGAATAAAAGATCATCTAAAGTAGTGCGAAAGAGTAAATACAATTGTTTCAAATGAAATACAAAGTTGTCTAATACTGTCTAGTACAATGTCTGAAATGCAAAGCAATAGAAAGAAAATCTCAAAGATCCATAACTATTCGAAGTTTAAGACTTACCGCTAAGATATGAATAGATGGATAATAACTCAGCTAGAATGAATTAACTATCCTATGTGGGTCCTTGTGCTCAATCTGCAGGGAGGAAACAAATTAGGGGTGAGTACACCAAAATGTAACTAGGAGGTTCAACCAACTGGGTAAGAGAAATTAAATAAGTATGTAATAACTAAGAGACTCTACCACCGGCATCATAAGGTTAGTGCACAATATATATATGAGGTGAATGAATCCAATGGCATCGTAGGCTATGTATAAGGTGGAATCACAATCATCGCAGGGTTGATGTACATATCTATCGAGCCAAAGCTATAAGATAGAACTCGGAGGCGTCATAGGCCTTGTACTGAAATAACATAAGGCGTCGCAGGCCTTAAGCTAAAAAGTATCAAGGCGTTGCGGCCATATGTATATAAGTTGAAATCACGACCGTCGTAGAGTCGATGCGCATATGCAAAATGACATGAGTGTATGTCAATGCCCTATTATCAAGGTATGTAATAGCATCATGATATGAATACGGGTGAATAACCATAATAGGATCAGGGACAATAACAACATGTACCACAACTAGTACTACGAACTATCATCATGTCTCAAATCATCGTAGTTTTACCAATAGTCAAGAGTGTCGAAGATACCGGACCTCACACGTCCCAAGATATACCATGTTCCCGAGAATATCTCAATTATCATAAAATCTCCACCAAACTTTCCACATGAAGTATCTCAAGGCGTAATAAGCCTTATACTGATGTAACTCAAGGTGTCGCGGGCCTTATACTGAAGTGTCTTAAGTATCACAGTACCTTAGGCGGTACAAATGCAATATGAAGTGTGCATGCTAATGCCACAATATAAGTATGAACTATGCATACCGATGCCATAATCTAAGAATGAAGTGTGCATACCAATGCCATGATATAAGTATACATGAAGAATGTAAGAGATAAATGACATATGTAGTGGCTATAACATCAATAGGCTATGTCAAGTGCATCAACTAGTATCACAGTGCCATCAATGAGGCTCATCTCATCACTTTCCCACCAATAATCCAATTATCAAAGGAATCGAACATTGCAATTCTCATAAATATCCTCAATTTACCCTATGACTCTCTCCAAATGGTATCACTGATCTTATTTAATCATAATAATGTCCAAAATATCTCAATACTCAAGCTTATATCTCAGTTCATCAATAGGACTACAATCTACTCAATTTCGGCTTAATCAGGATTACAATTCCATCATAAAATTCTATTATAAATTTTACTCATTTACTCATGAATCAATCTAGATCTTACAAGTGCCACATAAGTATGATTAATAACTCAAATCCAGTCCCAAAAAGGTTAGCGAACCTACCTTGATGTCGAAACTACGCTCGGACAAGCTTCCAATCAACTCAATCATCCAAATGATCTTCGAATTGATCTCGCTATCAAAAATAGACACTACACGTCAAGAGATGCATTTTGATATCCATATTGGCACGAATTAGGCTTAGGGGCAAAATGATCAAATTTAGGGCTAAAAGTTTAAAGTTTCTGAGTTTAGAAATTATTTAAATCAGGTTATACATGAAAAATGGAGTCCGTGGGTGAAATTCCCACTAAAATCGAGTTCAAATTGAAGGAGAAATCACCATTTAAAGTTTTGAAATCATAGACTAAAAATCTCCAATTTTGGACATTCAAAATCATGAAATTCAAGGGAAAAATCAAGATAAAAATCATGGCAATTAATTAAAAAGGGGTTAAAAACACTTACCCAAAATAATTCTCCAAATATCTCTTTTGAAAATCGCTACAAGAGCTTGAAATTTGGGAAAATAGAGTAAAAAATGGTGGTTCATAATTTATTTTTACACTGTTCAGGTATTAAATACACTCCATGAATGCAGGTTGGGCCCCACAAATAAGGAGAAGAACCAAGTACACCTTCGCAAATGCGGAGACTTGGACCACAAACACAAAGAAGAACTGGTTACATCTCCGCGAATGTGGACCCCTGGGGGCTGATATGTTGTCAAAATACAACACATTTGATTCCTAAAACAAGGAATTTTACAAGTTCTTAATGCAAGCTTTTATGGTTTATATGTGTTTTGTATTTGTTTTTTCAGAAAATACAGGTTGGCTTAATCTTTGGGAAAAGTAGCAGATTTTGTTGAATTCAAGGACCTACGAGACCCACTTCGAGTTGTAGCCCAAGCTACGAGTCATAGGGGACGACCGTAGTGATTAACAGCTTCTAGAAATCAAAATGTTAGAAATTAAAGTTCAGCCATACGAGCTCAGGGTACGAGTTGTAGATTAGACAATGACTCGTAGTATGGATCGTAATAGTTAGATCTAACATGCCAAGTGCTGATTATGAAAGCCCGATTATGCCTCGTAGGTCACCTTATGAGTCGTACCTACGAACCATAATTACTGCCAGCCAAACTTTTCTTATTTATTTTAAGGTCCTTTTTGTAAATAGTATAAATAGTTTAAGTTAGGGGTTTTAAAAGAGAGGAGATTGTAGATTATTCCAAAAATATTGTAGAGAACTTTTTCTAGGGTTTAGTGTAGATACTTAGTGTTTTACTTTGAAGACCCAATTTGGGGATTTGAGATCACTTGTAATTCAACTCCATTATTCAAGCTTGTGATTTCGACATCAAGGTGGTTTTTGTTCTTTATTTTCTTTGTGTAATTTCTCAACCATGTTTATTCTATTCATTGTTTGTGATTTTTCCCTAGTTATGAGTAGCTAAACCCTCCAACTTGGGGTTGGGGGAACCATGAGCAACTAGCTTCTAATAACCCAGATTATTTATATTTCTTTGATTGGGCATTTGCATGTATTATCCATTTTCCTTCAGAATGCTTGTTGTTTGGTGGTGGCCAACACCAAACACCACCTAGTGTCATGATCCCAACCAAGGTAGTGATAAATAAGAAAGGAAAATAGATGACATGATTCGATCGATGTGTTCTCGTCTAATCAACCAAACCCGATTAAGGAGAGATTGACTGGTACATTGGGTAACAGTTAGTTGGCACACCATGGTTGCCGACCAAGTGCCATAAGCAATGAGATGCAAAGTGAAGAGGTGAAAGAGCAAGAAAAGGCCAAGATTGTCCCCAAACCTCCTCTCCCTTTTCCTCAAAGACTCAAGAAAAAGGAGGAGGATAGTAGGAAGAACCTAAGTTACCATCCTGCATGCAATGTCTCAATTAGGGTTATGTTATCCGGGGTATTTGAGTTAGCGAATCATGGGGAGCATAATTCTCAAGTTGCTCCTCAAATTGATTATCTCTTCATGATTATTAATATAGTTTTTATAGTTATTTCATTCCAATTTGCAACCCCCCCATTCTAGAGAATATAGTCGATTAGTACTTGAAATGATTGTTGGTGAGTCAATTTGGTCAAACCCCATATTTTCTGTGGATTTGACCCTAACCTCTGGTTAGGTTTATACTTGATAGCGACTACTTTATTATTGGAGCGTGAACATCAAAATTTATGGTGCTGTTGCTGGGGAATGCGGCTAGGTTTTTGACTTGATTTCACTAACAATTAATTCATGTGTTAATTTCTACATTCTCTTGTATTTTGCTTTTATTTTTATTTTTATTGCTTGGTTCATATTGCAGGGTGTATTTGCTTTATATGCCCAACACAAGGAGCCAAGACAATCCCTTAGTTCCAATCAACTTGGAGATCTACCGAATTGCGAGAAGAATAGCCCAAGAAAATGAGGACATCGCGATTGATAAAGCTATTGGTCAACATGATAAAGATGTGGGTAGAGATGAAAACCCATCTCAAAGGGAGAATAGACCACACCATAGGAATTTCAACGAAAATGCATATGGTTGGAATCAATATAGGTTAAATCCTATGGCCATGGATGTCATAGGAGCGATAATGTTGCCACCGCTACCGGCCGACACTAAGTTCACCGTGTCTAGTGGTCTTCTAGAAATGCTTCAAAATTATGGTTTGTTTACGGGGCTACCTTCGGAGGATCCACATAGTCATCTCCATAATGTTGCATTTGTTTGCAAGAGTGTGATGGGTACACCAAATCTTTCAGTGTATGCGGTTGGTTTAAGAGTGTTCCCTCTATCTCTAATTAGAAATGTGACATTATGGTTGTCAGAACTCCAACAATGTTCGATCACTAGTTAGGCCGAGTTACAAAGAGCCTTTTTAGAAAGGTATTTTTTGAGGTCCAAAAAGCTTAAACTCAAAGATCAGATCAACAAATTCAAGCAATTACCGGGTGATTCGAATAGTATAACATGGGAGAGGTTCATAAAGTGCTTGAGAATGGTTCCGGATTACAAAATTGTTGATGATGCCTTAGTGGAGATCTTTTATCGAGCTCTTAATGAGAATAGTTAACCTTGTGCTGATACCATTATGGGAGATATGTTTCTTGATCGACCTTTTCCACGAATCATCGAAAGAATGGAGCAAGTAGTCAAAACAAATAGAGCATAGGGCCAAAGAGAGACAGGTGCTACGAAGACCTCATGTGTGGTGAACACTAATACTGAGCAAGCAAAGGTAAATGAGGAGATTATGCAACAACTTGCTCTACTTCACACAAGTATGGATTTGGTGTTGAAGCAAAACTAAGCAAGTGTTCATGTGGTGACTCACCAACCTCTAAAGGTGCCCATGTATGAAGAATCCTTCTTTGATAAAGATGCTTGTTTTGTGAGCAATCAAGCGGCGAATTTACGAAACAATGCCCAAGGGTCCAACTTGGACTATTAGCAACAATGAAATCAGATATCTCTAGTATCTATCAAAAGATAGAGTCTCATTTAGTGTCCATCAAACAATTAGAGCAACAATTCGGTCAAGTATCTTCTCAATTGAACCAACCCCAAAAGGGCACTTTGCCAAGCAACATGGTTCAAAATCCAAAGAATGATGGACATTGCATAGTGGTCATGATGAGAAGTGGGAAAAGTACAATAAATCCCCCAATACCAGTGGTTGATGATGAAGTTGTGAGAAGGGTGTTGATGACAAGGTTGAGGTTGAGGAAGAAGGTGTGGAAAGCAATGAGATGCAAAGTGAAGAGGTGAAAGAGCAAGAAAAGGCCAAGATTGTCCCCAAACCTCCTCTCCCTTTTCCTCAAAGACTCAAGAAAAAGGAGGAGGATAGTAAATTTAAATATTTCCTTTCGATGTTAAAGCAATTGTCCATTAATATCCCCCTTCTAGAAGAATTGAGAAGATGCCCAGGTATGCTAAGTACATGAAGGATTTGGTGACGAAAAAGTGCACGGTAAGCCAAGAGCTTTTGTAAGAGCTCCAACAATATAGTACCATCATGACCAAATGCCTAGTCTAAAAGAGGGAAGATCCTGGTGCATTCACCATTCCTTGTACCATCAGTGATGTAGAGTTCGCAAGAGCATTATGTGACTTGGGAGCAAGTATAAATTTGATGCCTCTTACCATTTTCAAAAAGCTTGGTCTTGGTTCTCCTACTTCCACAAGGATGCGGTCATTCATGGCGAATAGAACAATCAAAAAACTGGAGGGAATTCTCTTTAACGTGTTGGTGAAAGTTGATAGGTTTATCTTTCTGGTAGATTTTATGATTCTTGACTGTGAGGTTGATTTGTAGGTCCTTATTATTTTGGGAAGGCCATTCTTGGCTACTGAGAGAGCATTGGTGGACATGGATTCCAGTCAACTCAGTTTCAGGGTCAATGATACAGAAGTTATTTTTGATATTCGCCAGTCAATAAAGCACCTGGATGAGCTCAAGAGCGAGGTGTGGGCCATTGAGGATTTTTGATGATTGATAATGACTAAGTTGAGCCATGATAATACACAAGGTACTTCTTGAGAGGCAACCTAAGTACTTTTCATATTTTTTGATTGTTTTGAGTTCATTTTGATTGTTTAAGTTTCTAGGTAGTGGATTGATTTTTGTTTTGATTTTGAAGACATTGAATCGATTGTTTTGTTTATAGATTGGTGTATTTTGAGATATTGGTTTGCAGGTGTTAAACAAGGGCTAAAAGTTGGAAGAAAATAGCATTGGAAGCAACAACAACCTCTATCACTAAGCCTACGAGCCGTAACTTACACTACGACTCATAGTCATGCCTAGTAGAGGTTAACAGTATTTGATTAAAGTAGGCACATACACTATGAGTCAACCTTATGATTCATAGTCCATGCTACCAGTTGTAAGTGGGGTTCACTGAAATAACCCCCAAAAGTGCCCGAAAATGTGCCTCAGAAGTGCCCGAAATCATAATTTCCATATATCTCAAAATTCGTGTGTGCTATCAAAAATCTGACTTTATATTCTTTGATCAGGAGGAAAATTGAGTGAGAAATGGGTCTAAACATGATTTTAGAGTGACGAAATCATAATTTTCCAAAATTGCAATTTCTAGAGAGGGTTTATGCCCCTGGTGCAACGCGTCTTGGGTGCTCCCCAGTGTTATTTTTTGTCCAGTTTTTGTTACCGGTACAAGGATTTTGGTTCTTGGGACTAAGTCTTCCCATGCGTAAAAATACCTCTATTTAGCCATATTTTACTTTCATATCATACTAGACATTCTCCAATACTCATATTTCACCCAAAATTCACGTGCCAGAACTCATTCTGGATCTTAAGGATTTCACTCAAACTTCAAGTCTCCATTTCCAATCATTATCAAGGAATTCTCCAAAGCTAAGGTATGTGACTTTCAACCATCGGATCCATTCACCCATGGTGCATAAGCTTCCTTTTTACATAAAACTCACGTTTCTAAGTTGATTTACGTATGGGTCTTAATTACTATGAATTTGACTATGAACTATGTTGGGGTTTCATAAAAGTATGACTNCCAAGTGTTGGTGGGTGGTTTTGCATCAAATTTATTTGCATAATTTCACTCTTGAATTGCATGATTTATACTGGCATTATACACCCACCAAGTGTTTGATAAAATATCCAGTTAATGCTTCTTGAGTTGTTGAAGGCCTAATGCATGGTATATGAGTTAAGTGACTTTATGATGATAAAAGAAATGTATATATGTATTGATTTCATGAATAATATCTATAGTGTTGCAAGTTAACCATGCCTCGTTCGAGGGGTGGTAGGCCCGAACAACCATGTTGTGAGGTTTGTACCTCAATTGCCTCGCTTGGGAGGTATTAGGCCTGTGAAACCATATTTGGGGTTGGTACCTCAATTGCCTCGCTCAGGAGGTAGTAGGCCCGTGCAACTATGTTGGGGGGTTTGTACCTCATTCGAGTGGTAGGCTCGTGCAACTATATTGGGGGTTTATACCTCAATCCCTTGTCAAGGGGTGGTAGGACTTGATCTCTATGATGTTGGCCTCTTACTACACATGTACAATGTTCTTTGTAATCATGTTCTACTACAAGAATCATTCATGCATGCCATATTGCTATATGCTCATTTATTGCCTAAATATGCATTTAGATTATGTTGCCTATCTTTTGTTGCATTGCATCCTACATACTTAGTACATTCAAATGTACTAATGTATACTCTATGCCTACATAATGTGTTGCCTATCTCTTGTTGCATTGCATATACATACTTAGCATATTCAAATATACTAATGCATATTCTATACCTACATGATGTTACTATGTAGGAACCAGAGCTCCACTTGATCCTCCTCCTCCTCCATGTGGCTACTACGATTTCTCTCAAAGCAAGTTGGTGAGTCCTCAACTCCGATGACATATGTCTCTTGATTTTCATGCTATGTATTGACTTTCTCTATGTTGGAAACTTATGACTATGAAGGTGAGCCTGAAGATTGTTGTGGCCCCCACTCCTATCTATGTAGTAGAGGTGTTGTTGGAACATTATGATGTATTAATGCTATATTCTATTGTCTTGTCATGTTTCTATGGTATTAAAGTTGTCCCTTAGCCCCGTTTATCCCTATTTACTATCTCGTGTTGTTGTTCAAATGCTTTTGTGACCAAGGATGTGTAATGATATGCTAAGAGGCTTGTTTGGGGTTCCTTCAGGTTTTCCATTTGCCGTGTCACGTCTAGGCCCTAGGCTTGGGTCATGAAAAACTTGGTATCAGAGCACTAGTTTGTTAATGGTCCTCGGCACCTAACATACCACGTTGATTAGAGTCTTATTCATGGTTGTGTTGTGCACCACAACTATGAGTAAGAGGCTCTGAGATATTTTAGGAAACGTTTCCCTTCTTCATACTCTGTGTCATGCTATATGAGTTAAGGTAAGATTTTTCCCCTAACAATTGTTCTTTGCTATGCTAGATCATGCCTAACACAAGATGAAGGAGAGCCCGCACACCCGAGGAACAACCGGCTCATGGAGAGCTTCGGCATGCTCTCACATTGCTAGCTCAAGTTGTGGCTAACCAAGCCAACCAAGGGGTCCAAACCCCTCATGCTCCTACTCCAACATCTGGGGTGAGGGACTTTATGAGGATGAACCCACCAAAGTTTAATGGGTCTAAAGTGGATAAGGACCCTCAAGAATTTATTGATGAGGTATACAAAGTGTTGGCTATCATGGGTATGAGGTCGGAGGAGAAGGTGGAGTTAGCAGCTTACCAACTCAAGGGGGTGACTCAAATATGGTATACTCAATAGAAAGAGGAGAAGGGGAACAACAATGTGATTCTATGGGAGGAGTTTAAGGCGGCTCTCCTCAACCACTTCTTTCCTCATAAGCTTAGGGAAGTCAAAATGATAGAGTTCATGAATTTGAAGCAATGATCTATGAATGTAAGGGAGTAAGCCCTCAAGTTCAACCAACTCTCAAAATATGCTCCCCACTTGGTTGCCGACCCAAGGTCTAGAATGAATAAGTTTGTTATGGGTGTACCCAATTTGGTGAGTGAAGAATGTCATACCGCCATGTTGATAGGTGACATGGACTTGTCCCGCCTTATGATTTATGCCAAATAATTGGAGGGGAAGAAGTTGAGAAAGAGAAGGGGTAATGAGTCCACGAGGGCCCATTTTGATGGTAAGTTGCAAAGTCTCAAAGGTAGACAATTTCTTCAAGGTGAAGGGTCTTCTCATGCTCCCAATAGAAAGTTTGCCAATGACTATCCAAGGGTCCAAGGTGATGGTGGTGTGGGGCCTAATGTTTTGTGTCCAAAATGTGGTAAGGGTCATGATAGCCCATCTTGAGGGCTAATAATGCTTGCTATAGTTGTGGGGAAGTAGGCCACAAGATGATAGATTGCCCTCGTAATTGGAACAAGGGTAAGGATGTTCGTCCACAAGGCTGGGGTGCTAATGAGGTTCCTTTGGTGAGAGAAGATCAAAAGGTGGTGCCCTAAGGCACAATCAGTTTTATGCTCTTCAAGGGAGGCAAGGGGTAGGTGAGGTACCTGATATCATCATCGGTATGTTAAAAGTCTTTGATTTTGATGTGTATGCATTGATAGACCCAGATGCCACTCTTTCTTTTGTTACTTCTCTTATTGCCAAAATGTTTCATGTGGAACCTAGATTGTTGTGTGAGTCTTATGAGGTGTCTGCTCCTATTGGTGTATCTATTGTTGTAGAAAGGTCTATAGAAATTATCCTGTTTAGATTTTGCACAAAGTATTTCCTTGTGATTTTGTTAATTTGGATATGGTGGATTTAATGTTATTCTTAGGATGGATTGGTTGCATGCATATTATGCCTCTATTGATTGTAGAACCCATAGGGTCAAGTTCAATTCCCAAATGAACCCATCCTTGAGTGGGAGAGTCATGATGTGGTGGTCAAGGGTAGGTTCATCTCTTGCATTAAAGCCCAAAAGT
>DF358165.1:155896-178799 GCA_000787875.1 Solanum virginianum | reverse complement strand
AAACAGGAATGTACTAAGTATGTAGGATTCAATGCAATAATAGATAGGCATCATAATCAAAATGCTTAATTAGACAATAGATGAGCATATGTCAATATGAAATGAATGGAAGAGGATTGGGTTAAATCAAACTTTCATAGAACATAACGTATATGGAGGGAGTGACCATTTCTTAGTGAAATCCAAGGCCTATCACCTGCTTGGAGAGGCGCATGAGGTACAAACCCCCAACATGGTTGATGGATAGTCGTACCCTACCACCTGTGGTGACTAGAGTACCAACCCCTATAGGTTATCAAGGTATGAACCCCTTGACACGGTTACCCGACGCGCAACCCCCGAGTAGGGCATGGTCACAAGCCAACACTATATAGAATAATATCATTCATACATTCATGCCTCTCATCGTTATCTAGTCATCATATTCATACATACATTTCATCATCATTCTAATCTCAATTCATCATCATATAACTATCATAAACATACATGCATTTCATCATCATTTCATCAGCATTCTATCCTCATTTCATCATCATATCGTCATCATAGACATACATACATTTCATCATCATGCTTTCATCATATATTCATCATATAGTCATTCAACCTATAAGACAAGCGTTGAGCCCTCAACTCCTCAATAAGCCATAACAGGATATTTTATCAAACACTTAGAGGGTGTCTAGTGCTAGTATAAAATTATGCAATTCAAGAGTGAAATCATGCTAGTAAATTTAATGTAAAACCTTCAATAAATACTTGGTGACACCCTCAAGCAATATACATCAAAACCCTTCATCAAATCTTACAATAGATCTTAGATTCATAGCCCAACACATGGTAAAATAGTCACAATTTCATGAACCTCAACGTAGTGTGCAGTGATTTTCATAATAGATAAGACCCATGAGTAATTCAACTTTAAATCATGCAATTTTGAGTAAAAGAGCTTGGGTATCATGGGTGAAAGGAACCCATGAAAGAAATCCACATACCTTAGCTTTGGAGATGAACTTGATAAAGATTGTAGATGAAGACTTGAAGCTTGAGAGGAAATCCTTAGATCTGGAGAGAGTTTTGAGACTTGAGTTTAGGAGTAAAATATTTGGCTAAGTGTTTGGATGAGTATTGGGGAATGTTTAGAATAATATAAGGGTGAAAAATGACTAAGTATAGGCATTTTCATATGAGGGTAAAAAATGACTAAGTATAGGCATTTTCATCTTTGGGAATACTTAGGCCCAAGACTTAAAAGCCTTAGACCGCAAGAAAAATAACTTGGCAGAATTTATATAGGTCCGCGTCTGGTCTGCGACGTGGATCTATCATGGAGGCTAAATTTACACATGTCTGCGATGGGCTACATCGCGGTGCCATCACAGATAGACACTAGATAAGCAAAATTATGAAAATTGAAATTGCTAATCTTTTGCTCTTAAATCGGGTTTAGACCTATTTTTCACTCAAAATGACCCCCTGATCAAGAACATGAAGTCAGATTTTTGATATCGTGCACAAATTTTGAGATATATGAAAACTATGATTCCGGACACTTTCGAGGCACATTTTCGGGTATTTTTTGGGGCCGTTTCAAGCATGAAGAAAGATATTGCCAAATTTGTATCTAATTTTCATAGTTACTAACAAGTGTCATGAAGAAAGACATTGCCAAATTTGTATTTGATTTTCATAGTTACTAACAAGTGAAGGCCTAACACCAAAGGCTGGGTGGCTTAACCCAACATATAGAGATTTCTACTTGGAAGTGGGAGCAAATTAACATGGTTTTTATGGTTGGGTTGCCTAAGATTAGAAAGGGTTTTGATTCTATTTGGGTTGTGGTTTATAGAATGGCAAAGTCAGCTTATTTCCTACTGGTTAAGACTATATATGGTGCCAAAGATTATGCTAAATTATACATTTATGAGTTGGTGAGATTGCATGGAGTGACCTTGTCTATCATCTCGGATCGTGGTGCTCAATTCAAAAGACTATGCTTAATTGTACATTCATGAGTTGGTGAGATTGTATGGGGTGCCCTTGTCTATCGTATCGGATCGTGGTGCTCAATTCAATTCACACTTTTGGAGGTCCTTCCAAAGAGGTCTTGGTACCAAGGTTAAGCTTCGTATGACCTTTCACCCTCACTTCGTATGACCTTTCACCCTCAAATGGATGGCCATGCTGAAAGAACTATCCAAACTCTTGAAGATATGCTTAGTGCTTGTGTTTTGGAACTTAAGGGTAGTTGGTAATATCATCTTCCATTGATTGAGTTTGCTTATAATAATAGCTATCATTCTAGCATTGGTATGACTCCTTTTGAGGCCCTCTATGGTAGTCATTGTAGATTATCGGTTGAGTGGTTTGAAGTGGGAGAAGTGACTTTTTTGGGTCCGAATCTAGTTATAGAGGTTATGAAGAAGGTAAGGTTGATTAGGGGAAGGTTAAAAACAGCACAAAGTCGTCAAAAGTCCTATGTCGATATGAGAAGACGAGAGCTTGAATTTAAAGTTGGCGATTGAGTCTATTTGAAGGTATCATCCATGAAGGGTGTGGTTCATTTCGGTAAGAAGGGTAAATTGAGATCAAGATTTGTGGGTCCTTATAGGGTGCTGAGGAGGATTGGTAAGGTTGCCTATAAGTTGGAGTTTCCTAGTGAAATGGACTTGGTTCATTCGGTTTTTCATGTATCCATGTTGAGGAAATGTGTGGGTGACCCGAATGCTATTATCCCATTGGATGTTGTGGGTGTTTTTGAAGACAACTTGACTTATGAAGAGGTTCCAGTAGAGATCTTAGATAGACAAGTAAAGAGATTGAGGAACAAGGTTGTGGCATCCGTTAAGGTCCTTTGAAGGAATCAACAAGTCGAGAGTGCTACATGGGAGGCTGAGGCGGACATGCAAAAGCGATATCCCTATCTCTTCCATTCCACTCAAGTCTAAGGTACTAATTCTAAATCTCCTATGTGATTTCAAGTATTATATTTCAGGCCCTATGTCATTTGCATGCATTCATGTTTATGTTGACAAGTTCATGATGATTTTGACACATATTTTGAGATTTTGAAAATGGTGTTTAAGTGTATTAATGCATTCTTGTTGGGACTGATTTCTTCATGATTACTGTTCTTATATATGTTTCTTTGACATTCAGGGATGAATGTTCCCAAGGGGGAGATATTGAAACGACCCCAAAAGTACCCAAAAATGTGCCTCAGAAGTGTTCGAAATCGTAATTTCTATATTCGGGGATGAATGTTCCCAAGGAGGAAATATTGAAACCCCCTGAAAAATGTGCTTCAAAAATGCCTATAATCGTAATTTTCATATATCTCAAAATTCGTGCGTAATATCAAAAATCCAACTTTATATTCTTGATTAGGGGAAAAATTGAGTGGGAAATGGGTCTAACCCTGATTTTAGAGTGACTGAATCACAATTTCAATTTTTCAAAATTGCAATTTCTAGAGAGGGTTCGAGCCTTGGGTGCGCCCCAATATTATTTTTGCCCATTTTTTGTTACTCGGTCCAAGGCTTTTAGGTCTTGGGGTTAAGTCTTCCATGCGTAAAAATACCTATACTTAGCCATATTTCACCTTCATATCATTCAAGACATTCCCCAACACTGTCTCAAACACTTAAGCAAATAATTCACCCAAAATTCAAGTGCCAAAACTCATTCCGAATCTTAAGGATTTCACTCAAGCTTCAAGTCTCCATTTCAAATCTTCATCAAGGAATTCTCCAAAGCTAAGGTATATGGGTTTAAACCATTGGGTCCTTTCACCCATGGTGCCTAAGATTCCTTTTTACATAAAACTCATGTTTCTAAGTTGATTTACTTATGGGTCTTACTTACTATGAATTTGACTATGAACTATGTTGGAGTTTTATAAAAGTATGACTATTTAAGCATGTTTTGAGCTATGAATCTTTGATCTATCTTGAGACTTGATGAAGGGTTTTGATATATATTGCTTGAGGGTACAACCAAGTGTTGATGGGTGGTTTTACATCAAATTCACTTGCATAATTTCACTCTTGAATTGCATGGTTTTATACTAGCATTACACACCCACCAAGTGTTTGATAAATTATCTGGTGAATGCTTCTTAAGTTTTTGAAGGCCTAATGCATGGTATATGAGTTAAGTGACTTTATGATGATAAAAGGAATTATATATGTATTGATTTCATAAATAGTATCTATAGTGTTGCAAGTTGACCACGCCTCATTCGGGGGGTGGTAGGCCCGAACAACGATGTTGAGGGGTTTGTACCTGAATTTCCTCACTCGGGAGGTAGTAGGCCCATGCAACCATATTGGGGGGGAGGTTTGTACCTCAATTGCCTCACTCAGGAGGTAGTAGGCCCATGCAACCATATTGGGGGGGAGGTTTGTACCTCAATTGCCTCACTCAGGAGGTAGTAGGCCCATGCAACCATGTTGAGGGTTTGTACCTCATTTGCCTCGCTCGGGGGGTGGTAGGCTCATGCAACTATATTGGAGAGTTTTTACCTCAACTGCCTCGTCAAGGGGGTAGTAGGCCTTGATCTCTATGATGATGGTCTCTTACTACACATATAAAATGTTCTATGTAAGCATATTCTACTACAAGCATCATTCATGCATGCAACATGTAAAATGTTCTATGTAAGCATATTCTACTACAAGCATCATTCATGCATGCAACATGTAAAATGTTCTATGTAAGCATATTCTACTACAAGTATCATTCATGCATGTAATATTGCGATATGCTCATTTATTGCCTAAATAGGCATTTTGATTATGTTTCCTATCATCCTACATACTTAGTACATACAAATGTACTAATGCATACTCTATGCCTACATGATGTTACCATGTAGGAATCGAAGCTCCACTTGATCATCCTCCTCCTCTATGTGGCTAGTACGATTTCTCTCAAAGCAAGTTGGTGAGTCCTTAACTCCAAGGACATATGTCTCTTGATTTTCATGCTTTCATGCTATGTATTGACATTTTCTATGTTGGAAACTTATGTCAATGAGGGTGAGCTCGGAGATTGTTGTGGCCCCGCTCCTATCTATGTAGTAGAGGTGTTGTTGGAATGTTATGATGTATTAATGCTATACTCTATTGTCTTGTCATGTTTCTATGGTATTAAAGTTGTCCTTTAGCCCTGTTTATCCCTATTTTCTATCTCTTATTATTGTTCGAATGCTTCTGCGACCAAGGATGTGTAATGATATCCTAAGAGGCTTGTTTGGGGTTCCTTCGGGTTCCCCATTCACCGTGTCACGTCTAGGTCCTAGGCTTGGGTCGTGACATTCATAGTGCCCAGGTATGATTATTGAATTTTTCTAAGTGTTAGGGTCTGCTATGAGACTAAGACCTACGGGTCATAGGAAGCCCTACGACTTGTAGTCGGGGTCTCGTAGACCCGACTCAGTGATTTTAAAAGTCAGCCCGATTTGTTATAAAAAGGGGTCAAAATTCATTTTGACCCCAAAACACAATCCTATTCCCCAAATTTGCTCCCAAAATATTTCACAAATGTTTCGATCCCCCTTTCCAGCGTACCCACATCATTTTCCAGTGAACTTTCTGGCAAAGAATCCAATACCTAGGGTTTTCATCTCTTTTTCTTCTCATTGCATTTAATTGTTCATTGTCTTCTCAAAAGGTATGTTTCTTGGTTAAATTTTGCACATATACTTTAGTGTCTTTTGGAATTCTCGTATAATTGTATGTTTGAAACTAGTATTAAGAGTACCCATGAGAAAGTTGATGCATAGAAATGAGAACTAGGGTTTTGATGGTTAGAACTCGTAACTTTTGTCCTAATATTGAGATCACCCTTGTTGGTTGGTTGTGATGATGATATCTTGCCATATTTATGTTGATCGTGTGCGTGAAATAAATTTGTGATGGTTGATTAACTGGTAGATTCATGGTGGAATAGAAATTTTGTTGTGGGTATAGCTTTTGGGTTGAATATGGTCGTTTGAAAAATTCTTTGCGTGATTATGCATCTAATCCCTTTGAACTTCCATGTTTGTGTGTTAGTACTGTTGTTGTAAGTTCTGCGATAGATGATTCTTGAAATTCTCAAATGTGTTAGGAAATTGATGGTTTTTTGATTGGGTTTTAGATTGAATTATCATGATTAGGGGTCGTAGGATATTGTTGTGCCTTGCTCCGATTGTTGTTTGAGATCTTTGGTTATTGATTATGGTTCATGTGGTTATGTTGAAGACACCACAACTGTCTGATATTCCCTGCAACGAGGGTTACCTACGACTCGTAGCAGGACCTACATGTCGTAGTGGCCCCTCGTAGGGAAAAACAATTACCTGTGGTCCCTTAACACTTCCCATATGAGACCTACCTGGGGGTCCTAGTGTCCACTATGAACCGTAGTGGGTGTCTCATAAACATGCCTTGCATTTAAAAATATTACTTGAAATTGGTACGAGCCAGCCTACGACTCGTAGTCTTCACTACAAGTTTTACCTGTGCCTCATACCTGTTTTGAGTTTGATTTTTCTCAGGTACCTTGGGACTACGAGCCCACAATATGACTCATAGGTCACCCTATGAGTCGTACCTGTGCCTCATACCTACAACCTGCAACTAGTGTAATGTTGATGTTTGCTATTGTTTTTTTTCTTTTATTTTTGTTCTCTCTTTCTTTCTGTTTGTGTGCTGATTGTGTTGATACTTTGGTACTCATCGGTGATTGTGGTATGAATTTCAGGTACAATGCCTCCAAAAGACAAAAATGCTATCCGACCTTTTCACAGGAATTGATGAGGCTTCAGACACTAAGCAGGCTGAGGGAATGGAGGAGGTCCACCGGGTCCGAATTAACCCTGATGCACAGATTCCCCTGATGAGGGCTAGGGCTACCCAGACTCCCATGGTAGTTGAGAGCAGCTCCCAGCCTGAAGTAGAGAGAGATGGAGATAAGTCTGGGAGTCCCACACATACAAAGTTAGATTCTCAGGAGGCAGCACAGACCCAACAGGAGGCCCAGTCTTCGATTGCCCCATCTATCTCAATTGTTGATCCTCATCATCATCGATGGAGGATCAAGGCGATGCAGGAAATCTACAATAAAGGATTAGAGCCAAAGGGTCAGGGAAAACCTATCAGACAGTTTCATGAGGAGTCTTAGTTAAATGACTCAGGGTTGAGTCGAGTTTCTACTTTAGAGACAGATATTGACAGACATAGGCTCCGGTGATTGTTAGAGCAGCTGGGCAAGTGTGCCCCACTTATGGTTAGAGAGTTCTATGCCACATATGCTGCTACCATCCTCCGAGATCTTCCTAAGAGGAAGAAGGCGATGGAGTAGCCCAGTTTGCGTAATGTCTTGGTTCGTGGTTAGAGGGTAGATATCTCCGAAGAAACTATTTACCGAGTTCAGTTTGGGCCTAACTACAGGGTACCATAACACACAGCCGAATACGATAGCAAGATAGATAAGATGAGGCATGCCTTGATCAAGAAGAATATTGATTTAAAGATTGAGCTCCTCAGATGGATGGCAAGCCAGATAGTAGAGGGTGATGCCGAGCCTACATGGATCACCAACCACACCGAATATATAGTGAAGTCCCACCTCTCCTTTCCAGCCAAATTCCAGTGACCATTATTAGGTCTCGCATTTGGCCTACATTTATTATTAATGTCATCATTTTAGAGCGGGCCATATTACTAGCCAGTATCTTAGCTGGCCATGAGATCGACTGGGCACGCATCATGGATGAGTAGATTCACGGGTCTGCACTTTGGATGAATACCTCATTGTCATTCCTTATCTTGATAAACAGACTATGCAATGAGGCTAGACATGTCTTTCTCCATATAGACATATATATCGAGGCCCTTCACACTATGGATCCCAGCCTAATCAAGGCTGACAAGAATCTGGTGGCCCTCCAGAGAGCAGTTCCTCCTCCCATGCCTGAGACAGTTCCTCTCGAGCCAGCTACTGTGGAGTCAACTCCAGTTCCTACTACCTCCACTCCAGTTGCACCAATGCAGCCTCCAATAGTTGACACTGTGGCAATGCCATCCACATATACTCCTACACCAGAGCTATCTGCTTCTCAGGGTACTTTTGCAAACTTACCTATTATGTCTGCTTTTGCATTTCAGGATTTGGTATGCAGGTTAACTAGGACAAAGGCCCAACTAGGCAAGTTGATGGACCAAATTAAGCCTTGGGTTTGTCAGATAGTCTATGCCTCGGAGGAGAGAGCCAAGGCATTCACCCTATCTGAGTTGTACTAGAGATTTATTGCAATGGATGCCAGGATCGTCGCTTTTGAGGCTAAGGTCTAGAAGAGGCTTGAGAGAGCTCGTCCTGCAGATTTGACTGTCGTATAGCAGGAGTTGGCCAAGTTCAAGCCCAACTTGATGACATCATTAACAGCCCCGAAGGAGGCACCTGTGGGTGAGGACTTGTTTGATCTATTCAAACACTGCCCACATGCTCTCGAGAAGAGACCTACGGAGGGTGATGATGCAGAGGTGGCCCAGAAGAGATTGAGGACTAATGAGGAGGAGGCAGAGCTAGAGGAGCAGATTACTGACCTAGTGATGAGAGAGTCTATACAGATAGGGCAACAGAGGTAGGCTTGGGAGTAGCAGAGATTACATGGAGCTAGTATCTTGAGTTCAGCTGCTGCCCAGACCACCCAGGAGGAGAGAGATCCCCAGGACCAGACTGATGTTGGTGCCTAAGCACTATGTGTTTGCTACTGTTGACCCCCATGCTCACTACTTTTGGATACTTTGTTCTCGCTACTATTTTTAGATACTCTGTTTTTATTGTTATTTTTGGATAATTTGGTTTTTATTACTGTTTGGATGATATATTTTTGTTTGGTTTTATTATATATATCTGCTTTAAGGTTAAAGTGTCATTTTTGGTGGGGTATGAGAAGTTATGGACTTGGGTGAAGTCTGAGTATCTTTTAGTCCATAACTATCCTAGTTTTGATACCCCAAGGTTTTCTTGACGTATTTCATTTTCCTTGTGGATGATTTTACTTTTATGTTGAACCGATATGTTTAGGTGTTTTAGATAATTTATGGATATGTAGCGATTAATACTTTTGGCATGTATATAGTTTAAATGGTTTTATCAAAATATTTGGAAAAAAGGGTACCCACAAAATTTTTGGGATCGTTGGTTACTATTGCAATCTTGCATGTGATTGGTTTGGCAATGTTTGTTCTGATGAAGTGAAGGCAAGTTGATGCTTGAAGCATGACCTGTGAGTCTATGTTGACTATGTATGCAATACCATGTGTGTGTGAGCTAATTTTGTCATATTCATGCATTATATATTGATTCAGAACTTGCCTTGCTACTTTGAGTTGAATTGGAGATTTTGTTAATTAGGAAGGGATCTTAGGCCGTTGTTCTTTAAAATAGTCCACGTTTGCCTAAATGACTCACCAAATGAAAGAATTTACCCCTTGT
Organism: Solanum virginianum; assembly: GCA_000787875.1. Classification (NCBI taxonomy): domain Eukaryota; kingdom Viridiplantae; phylum Streptophyta; class Magnoliopsida; order Solanales; family Solanaceae; genus Solanum; species Solanum virginianum. The sequence goes on along the minus strand of DF358165.1, from coordinate 169,310 downwards.
TCCAAATGTTTGAGCCTTACATGTACCATTTTCTTTTTGACACCTAGCTAGCCTAACCTTGTCTAGTGAAATACTTTGATATTGGCCCTGGTCTATCCTTGAACATGTGAACCTTTATTGAGGCAAAAAGTTTAAGTTGAGGGTGGCTACTAATAGTGGCCCTGGTTTAGGGAATGGATATTGTGTACTTCACTTCAGGGTAGAAGCTTAAGTTGAGGGTGGCTTATGTTGTGGTATAGTAGTAAAAATGAGGTGATTAGTTGGGAATGAATGAGAGAATGGAAAATCATGTACCGGGTGAGAGGAATAGAAGAAAAGTTGCCTTCGAGTTAGAAGAATAGCAAAATGAGTTAAAAAAATGAGGCACAAGCTGAAAAATGAAAAGAACGTACTTGGAAAAGCTTGAAAATGGAGAATAGGGGAGGACAAAGTGAAAATGGTTGAGTTATTCAGGTGAAAGTGTTGAAAAACGTGGTTCAAGGATGGCTTTTAGTCACTTCTTGCCCAAAAATACCTTACGAAAGCCCCATGAGCTTACGTTATAATCCTATAAAGTCCTAAAGTGATCCTGATCAAACTAGTCAATAGTCTGGAGTGTGAGTATATGGGCAAGCCTATGGTATTGGTTATTATGCATGAATTTTATTTGTGAGAGTGAGTATTCTTGCATAGTCCCTCAGTCTTTTTTGATTTCTTGTTGAGTGAAAATAGAGGGACTTCTTTTTTGTGAGGGCATTTGCATTGCATGTTTAGTATATGACTTGTTCAGTTATTGTGGATTGTTGATACTCTTTAGCTTGTCATATTTGGATTGTCAAATGCATCAATGTGCCTTGGTTTGCTTGGTAGCTATACAATCAGGTTTTGAAAATGTTAGCTTGGGTACCTGAGTTGAAATTGAGTGAAGTATATGTTATTAGGATGATTTCTATGTATTGCTTATTGTTTATGTAGATTGAGTCATCGCTTGAGGATAAGCAACAGTTCTATGTTGAGGGTGTTGATGTGCTGTTAAAATACAACACATTTGGTGTCTAAAATAAGGGATTTTGTGTGTTCTTAATGTGACTTTTTATGGTTTTTATGTGTTTTGTGTTTGTTTTTGCAGAAAATATAGGTTGGCTTAATCTTTGGGAAAAGTAGCAGATTTTGTTGAATTTGAGGACCTGTGAGACCCACTATGAGTCGTAGCCCAAGCTACTAGTGGTAGGGGCTGACCATAGTGATTAACTAGTTTCCAAAATTAAAATTTGAGAAATTGAAGTTCAGCCATATGAGCCTAGGGTATGATTCGTAGACCAGACCATGACTCGTCGTATGGATGGTAGCAGTTAAATCCAAAATGCCAAGTTCTGACTATTAAGGTCCGATTACGCCTCGTAGCTCACCCTATGTGTTGTATCTATGATCTGTAATTGCTGCCAACCAAACTTTTCTTATTTATTTTAAGGTCCTTTTTTGTAAATAGTATAAATAGTTTGAGTTAGGGTTTTTAAGAGAGAGGAGATTGTAGATTATTCTAATATCTTTTGTAGAGAGCTTTTTTTAGGGTTTTAGTGTAGCTACTTAGGGTTTTACTTTGAAGACCCAATTTGGGGATTTGCAATCACTTGTAATTTATCTTCATTATTCAAGCTTGTGATTTCAAATATCAAGGTGGTTTATTGTTCTTCATTTTCTTTGGGTAATTTATCAACTATGTCTATTTTATTCATTGTTTGTGATTTTGCCCTGGCTATGAGTAGCTAAACCCCCATAACTTGGGGTTGTGGGAACCATGAGTAGCTAGCTTGAGATAACCCAGATTATTTTCCTTCAGATTGTTGTTGTTTGGTAGTGGCCAACACCACCTTTGGGTAATCTATCAACTATGTTTATTTTATTCATTGTTTATGATTTTGCCCAAGCTATGAGTATCTAAACCCCCACAAATTGGGGTTGCAGGAACCATGAGTAGCTAGCTTAAGATAATCCAGATTATTTGTATTTCTTTACTTGGGTATTTGCATTTATTATCCATTTTCCTTCAGATTTCTTGGTTTTTTCATGGTGGCCAACACCAAACCCCGCTTAGTGTCATGATTCCGACCAAGGTAGTGATGAATAGGAAAAGAAAATGGGTGACAGGATTTGATTGATGTGTTTTCGTCTAATCAACTAAACCCGATCAATGTGAGGTTGACTGGGACAATAGGTAATGGTTAGTTAGCACACCATGGTTGTCAACCAAATGCCATGGTGAAATTTGACCGTCACCTTTTAGAAAGGGCTAGAAGAACCTAAGTTATTGTCCTGCATGCAATGTCCCGATTGAGGTTATGTTATCCAGGGTATTTGAGTTAGTGAATCATGGGGAACATAATTCCTAAGTTGATCCTCAAATTAAGTGTTTCTTAGTGAATGTTAGTCTAGTTTTTGTAGTTATTTCACTCCAATTTGCAAATCCCCCCCCCCTTTAAAGAATATAGTTGATTGATACTTGAAATGATTGTTATTGAGTCAATTTAGTCAGCCCTATATTCCCTGTGGATTCGACCCTAGCCTTTGGTTACGTTTATACTTGATAGCAACCATTTTACTGTTAGAGCGTGAACATCAATTAGTATATTTCCCTGTTCTATTTTGTTGGTTCGCATAGTTTTCTGCCAAGATTGTATCTTCTTGATCTATGTTACTTAGTATGTTATTATTTCTTAGTGGCATCAGGGTCTAATGATAGATTAGGATTATATTGTCATTTAGGGTCAGGGGTAAGGGGTAAGGGTAGTAAGAGCGGGATGGGCTTATTTAAATTAAGGATAGCATCATGGAATATAGGATCACCTACTGGGAAATTCATAGACCTAATGAAGTGTCTTAAGAGGAGATTTACTAATATAGCATATGTTCAAGAGACCAATTAGGTAGGTGCTAAATCTTTCTATGTAAATGGGTTTAAGCTATGGTACTCAGGTTGTTCTAGGGATAGAAATGGTGTAGGTATCCTAGTAGATGAAGACCTTAGGAAATATGTGGTTGAGGTTAGGGGGTTTAATGATAGGATGATGTCTATCAAACTCGTGGTTGGTGGGTATGTAGTGAATGTAGTTAGTCCTTATGCACCCTAAGTAGGCCTAGATGAGGAAGCCAAAAAGCTCTTTTAGGAAGATTTGGATGAGGTTGTGAGAGGCATACCGGAGACGTAAAAAATCTTCATGACTGGCCACTTTAATAAGCATATTGGGACAACAACTAGCGGATTTAAAAATGTTCATTGAGGCTTTAGTTTTGGGGAGAGGAATTGAGATAGGAGATCTCTCTTAGATTTTGCCAAAGCCTTTGAGCTAGTTATTGCTAAATCATATTTCACGAAGAGGAAAAATCACTTTATTACCTTTCGTAGTACGGTAGCTAAGACTCAGATGGATTACTTACTTCACCGAAAGGGCAATAGAAGCCTACGTAAGAATTGGAAGGTTATTCTGAGTGAAAATATTTCTACTCAACATAGGCTTCTAGTAATGGATTTAGAGATTAAGAGAGAAAAGATGAAAAAGGACTTTAATGCCCTACCGAGAATTAGATGGGGAGGCCTGATTCCTGCCTTTTCACGAGAGATGGAAGAAAATCTGAACAGGTTAGAGGCTTGGGGTAGTAGCAGAGATGCGAACAATATGTGGGACAATACTACTGGGTGAATTATAAGAGTAGCTACCAAGGTACTAGGGGTTCCGAGAGGGACCTTTGGTGGACGTCAAGACGATTGGTGGTCGAATGATGAAGTCCAAGGCAAAGTGAAAGCTAAGAAGATTGGTTATACAAAGTGGTTAAATTATAGGGATGAGGATGAAAAGTAAAGGCTTAAGGAGTCCTATAAGATGGCAAAGACAGAAGAGAAGATGACGATGACGAATGCTAAGAATTTAGCTTTGAGCACCTATATGTGGAGTTGAGTGATAAAGGAGGGGATAAGAGGTTTTATAGGCTCCCCAAAGAGAGAGAAAAGAAAGCTGGTGACACGGACCAAGTGAAGTGCATCAAGTATGAGAAGGGTGAGGTGTTAGTGGATGAGACTTCCATTAAGTTAAGGTGCCAAGTGTAATTTCATAAACTCTTAAACAAAAAAGAAGATAGGGATGTTAAGCTCGGGGAGTTGGTACACTCTGGAAGGCAGCAAGATTTTGGTTATTGCAGGCTGTTTATAGTTGAGGAGGTTAGACGTGCTATTAGTAGGATGAAGAGAGGGAGGGCCATCGAACCCGATGAGATTCTGGTAGAGTTTTGGAATAACATAGTCAAAGATGGCATAGAGTGGTTGACTAGAATATTCAATGGTATTATGAAGACCACCAAGATGCTCGATGAGTGGAGTAGGAGTAAGATGGTTCCATTGTACACGAACAAGGGTGGTGTTCAAAACTATAATAATTACAAGGGCATCAAGTTGTTAAGCCACACTATGAAGGTACGGGAAAGAGTGCTGGAGATGAGGGTGAGAAAAGGAGTGTCTATTTTAGAAAATTAGATTAGATTCATGCCGGGGCGGTCGACTACTGAAGTGATCCATCTTGTTCGGAGATTAGTGGAGAAGTATAGGGAAAGAAAGAAGGACCTTCATATGATGTTCATTGATCTGGAGAAGGCCTATGACAAGGTTCTGAGGGATGTCCTAAAGAGGTGTCTAGAGGTGAAAGGTGTTTCAATTGCGTATATTAGAGTGATAAAAGACATGTACAATGGAGCCAAAACTTGAGTAAGAACGGTGGGAGGAGACTCAGAGTATTTTTCTGTGGAGATAGGATTTCATCAAGGACCTATGTTGAGTCATTTTCTATTTGCCTTGGTGATGGATGAGCTTACATGGACTACTTAAGAGGAGGTTCCATGGTGTATACTATTTGCAGATGACATCATACTGATTGATGAAACTCGGGCTAAAGTTAATGATATATTGGAGGTTTAGAGACACGCTTTGGAATCCTAAGGATTCAAACTAAGCAGGACCAAAACAGAATACTTGGAGGCAAATTCAGTATTGCGAGGGATGAAGCAGACATTGATATGAGGCTTGCCACCCAGCCTATCCCTAAGAGAGAGAACTTTAGATATCTTAGGTCCATCATCCAGAGTAGTGGTGATATCAATGATGACATCATACACCATATTACGGTAGCTTGGACGAAATGGAGGCTCTCCTCAGGAGTACTGTGTGATAAGAAAATACCACCTAAATTCAAAGTTAAGTTCTACAGGATAGTGGTTAGACTTTCTTTGCTATATTGGGTAGAATATCGACCAATAAAGAATCCACATGTTTAAAAGATGCAGGTTGCAGAGATGAGAATGTTGAGATGGATGTGTGGACATACCAAGAGTGACAGGATTAGAAATGAGACCATTCAGGAGAAGCTAGAGGTGGCCCCAGTGGTTGACAAGATGAGAGAAGCGAGATTGTGATGGTTTGGACATGTGCAGAGAAGAAGTACCAATACTCCTATTAGGGGGTGCATGAAGTTGAATTTAGGAGTTACTAGGAGGAGTGGAGGTAGACCAAAGAAGTATTGGGGGATATGATTAGACATGATAAGGTGAAACTTGATCTCACCAAGGACATTACCTTAGATAGGAGGGAGTGGAGGTCACGAATTATAGTAGAAGGTTAATAGGTTAATAGGGTTAGGATGATGTTTGGCCGTGGGGTATAGTAGGGTTGTAGGTTTTGTCGGGTCCTTATATCATGTGTTGTCATTATCTTTCTTATATGTGTTAAATTTATCATATTTACATACTGTTATGTGCTTTTCATTATTAGTTACTCTTTCTATTCCTTTTCTTTTCCTTTCCCTTTTTGCCATTTCTAGTTTATTCTACTTATGAATTTTTGAGATGAGGTTCCCAGGAAACAACCTCTCTATTTCTATGAGGTAGTTGTAAGATTTGTATACATTCTACCCTCCCAGATGCCACTTGTGGGATTTCACTGGGTATGTTGTTGTTGTAAATATAATTCTATCCCTCTCCCATCTAACTTTCTGCTCCTAATTTATTTTTATATTTTTTATATTGTTTTTATAGATATGTACACAAACATATTTAGAAATATACTTTTTATACTTGTGTACCAAATATAATAGAAATGAAAAATTTATTTTGAAAAAAAATCTTGCAAAAAATTAAAAATAGTTTTTTTAAAATAAGAAAAAATTTGAAAGCAAAAGATAAGGTGGATAAGGTAGATCTATTTTTTTTTAAAAAAAGGTGAAATAATATCCAAATTATTATTTAAGGGGATAAGGGAAGATGAAGTAAGAATTTCTTTAAAAATTTTATAAATTTTTTTAAAAAGAAAATTACAATGTTGGTTGGTTCGGGGCGGGGGATATAAGAAAGGAATTGATGGAGTGGAGTAAGAAAAATATTTTATATTTTATTTTATAATCTTTTTAAAATAGTAATATTTTAGTATTTAACTTTAACTAATACTATAATTTATTATTGTCACGACCCAATGGTAGGGCCTAGACGTGACACGGCCAATGAGGAACCCGAAGGCACCCAAACAAGCTATTTAACATATCACTACACATCCTTGGTTGCTGAAGCAATTAAGCAACATAATAAAAATAGAAACAAGGGAAAAAGGACTAAAGGGATACTCCCATAACATAAGCATCAAACAAGAGAGTCCGGGCTCAATACATAACATGTCCAACAACACTACTACTACATAGATAAGAGAGGGGGCCAAGACAAGCAATCGGGCTCACCCTTATAGTTAATATATACATAAAAGAAAGATAGCCTTAGTCCATAACATGAGATCATAGATATTGTCCCTGCAACAGAGGACTCATCAACTAGCTTGAGAGAATTCGTACTAGCCACATGGAGGAGGATACTCAAGCGGAGCTCCGGTACCTACATGCTGACATCATATAGGCATAGAGTATGCATTAGTACATTTAAATGTACTCAGTATGTAGGATGCAATGCAACAAGTGATAAGCACCACAAACAAAATGCATAACTTAGGCAATGAATAACCATATAGATATATGACATAAATGAATGATGCTTGAAGTAAAATCATGCTTATATAGAACATAATACATGTGTAAGGAGAGACTATCATTAGTGAATATCCAAGGCCTACCACCTCCTTGGAGAGGCGAATGATGTACAAACCCCTCAATGTGGTTGATGATCAGGTACAAACCCCTCAACATGGTTGGTGAGGTACAAAACCCTCAACATAGTTATCAAGGTATAAACCCCTCGATGTGGTTGCATGGGCCTGCCACCTCCCGAGCGGGGAGATCGAGGTACAAACCCCTCAATATGGTTGCACGAGCCTACCACCTTCAACTTCATATTCTTGTTCAGAGGGGTCAAATTGAGTGAAAAATAGGTATAACCCCGATTTAAGAGCAATCGTATCAAAATTTAAAGTCACAAAATGCAATTTCTAGAGAACTTTTCACGCCCCTAGCGCGATGCACCAAGGGCATACTATAGTACATATTTTGGATAGTTTTTCAAGTCTGGTCCAAGGCCTTTGGGTCTTGGGCCTAAGTGTCCCCATGCGTGAAAATGCGTATACTTAGCCTTATTTCAACCTCATATCATTCAAGACATTCTAAAATACTCACTCAAATACTTAGCCAATATTTGATCTCCTAAATTCAAGTCTTAAAACTCATCTGGATCTTAAGGTTCTCAATCAAGCTTCAAGTCTCCATCTCCAATCTTCTTCGAGAATTCTCCAAAAGTCAAGGTATGTGTGAGTCTTTCATGGGTTCCTTTCACCCATGATGCCCAATCTTCCTTTTACCTAAAATTGCATAATTTAAAATTAATTTACTAATGGGTCTTATCTATTATGAATTTCACTGCATATTATGTTGGGCTTTCATGAAATTATGGTTGTTTTAGCATGTTTTAAGCTATAAACCTAAGATCTATTATGGAATTTGATGAAGGATTTTAGTGTATATTGCTTAAGGGTGTTGCCAAGTATCTATTGATGGTTTTACAATGAATTTTCTTGCATGATTTCACCCTTGATTTGCATGGTTTTACACTAGTACTACACACCCGCCAAGTGTTTGATAAAATATCCATTTATGATTTCTTGAGGATTTGAAGGTCCAATGCATGTCTTATGAGATGAATGACTTTATTATGATAAAAGGAATGTATATATATGATGATGAAAGGAATGTATGTAAATTATATTATCTCTATAGTGTTGGGGACGACCAAGCCTTACTTGGGAGGTTATAGGCTTGGGTAATCATATTGAGGGGTTTGTACCTCGATCACCTTCCTTGGAAAATAGCAGGCCTATGCAACCATGTCAAGGGATTTTTACCTTGATAACCAAGTTGGGGGGTCTATACTCCATCAACCATATTGGGGGGGGATTTGTACTCCATCAACCATGTTGGGGAATTTGTACCTCATTAACCATGTTGGTGGACTTGTACTTCATCAACCTTATGAAGGAGTTTTTACCTCATGCACCTTATCAACGAGGTGGTAGGTCTTGGATTATGCTAATAATGGTCACTCCTTACACTCATATTATGTTCTATATAAGAATAGTTTTACTTCGAGCATCATTCATACATGCCATATTGCTATATGCTTATTCATTGACTATGTTATGCATTTTGATTATGGTGCTTATCACTTGTTGCATTGTATCCTATTTTGGGTTCCCCTCATGCCCCGTCACGTCTAGGCCCTAGGCTTGGGTTGTGACAAACTTGGTATCAAAGCACTAGGTTATTAGGTCCTTGGCATCCAACACACCATGTCGATTAGAGTCCTATTCATGATTGTGAAGCGCGCCACGACTATGAATAGTAGGCTATGAGGCATTCTAGGAAATATTTCACTTTTCATGATCTATGTCGTGCTATAGAGTTAGGTCTCCTAGGGTTTATTGCTAATAACCTTTACATTTCAGGATATATCTCGAGTTACTCAGGATGGTGATGTAATTAATGCGAAGATTCGTAATGCTCTATCCGAAGTGGCCAAAGCAGCGGCAAAATAGGCAACTCACCTTGATCAACAAGTGAATGCTCCCAAGACTTCAAATGGTAAGAGGAGAGGTAGTGAGGCCAAGAGGAACCGTACTGATGGAAAATTCTAAAGTCCCAAAGGTTGAGGTAGAGGTAGTGGGTGCCTTAAGCTAGGTGCCCAAAATATGACAGGTGCCATGTTGGCCCATGCTTGCGAGGTACCGATGCTTGTTATGGTTGTGGAGAGTTGGGTCATAAGTTCAAGGAATGCCCTCATAAATGCAATAAGAGTAAATGAGGTAATGATGGGGTGATTCATCCTAGATGCCCAAAATGTGGGAGAAAATATAGTGGTACACATTGGAAGAACACGGGGTGCATGCTTTGGGTGTAGTGAGATGGGCCACAAAATTCTAGATTGCCCTTATGATCAAGATAAGGGTAAGTGTGTGATATTGATCAAGAGGCTCAAGGAGGGGATTAGGCACCCGATGTTGCTACCGGTATTTTGAAATTTCCTTTGACTTTGATGTATATACATTGATAGGTCCAATGTGCCATTATTTCTTTCATTATTCCTTTTGGGTTGCTAGTGGACTCCTTGTGTGTCCCGAATGGTTATGTGAACCTTTGGCATCTACCTCTTTGTTGAGTATGTTGTTGCTAAGAGAATGGTCATAGGTGTTGTTTCGTATTTATATTGCATTAGGTCTTGCATTTTGACTTGTTGGGTTTGATGTGGTAGATTTTGATGTCATACTTGGGATGGATTATTTGCATAAATTTTGTGCCTCCTCTGATTGTACGGCCCATGGAGTTAGAATCCAATTTTCTAATGAACCTGTCCTTGAGTGGGAGGTTGTCAGGTGGTGGCAAAAGAGGTAGGTCCATTTGTTGTACTATGGTTCGCTTGATCTCTAAGCATTGCATTTTTTGTCTAGTGGGGGTTAGGGGTGTTGAACCTAAGTTATTTCTATTTGAATTATTTTGGGTGGTAGATGAGCTCTTAAATCCTTTCTGATATTGTGGATTTGGGGTAGTATCTTTTTGTTTGGCTACTTGCATATCATGCCAATGAGTGTAAGGCCCGTAAGGTTGTGATATGATGGTTAAGGATGGATGATCTATTTGGTCAACTACAATAGGCTAGACGCTTCTCTAAGATTGATTTTGGTCCAGGATTTGTCCCCAAGTGAGGATGGGTGTAGGTGAAATACCTAGGTGTCCTATCAAATTAGGAGTGAGCATTTGAGTAGTGGTGAAGTTGTTTGGTTGACTTATGCACTGGCTATATTTATGAGTTTCATGAATAGGGTCTTAAAACCCTACCTTGGCATATTTGTGGTAACCTCTAGTGGTGGAGCATTGAATTATGTAAAGCATGTGAACCATTTGGGGTAGTGTTGCAAGTCTTGGGGAATGAGATGTTGGTTGTTAAATATGATAAGTGTGATTTGACAAGAAGGTGGTTAGAACTCCTTGAGGATTATGATATGAGTGTGCATTGCTTTTTCCCCAATAAGGCTAAGGTTGTGATTAGTGCTCTAAGTAGGGTGCCTATGGGTAGCCTAGCATATGTTGATGGTGGCAAGAAGGAGGTGGCTAGGGAGCTCCATCGGTTGGCTAGATTGGGAGTTAGGTTGGTAATGGTGGTATTATTGTTGATGGTTCTAAATCTTCATTGGTTGAGGAGGTGAAACCTAAGCAAGATCTTGACCCTGCTTTGTTGGAATTGAAAGTATTGGTAAAAGATGGTACGGTGGAGGTTTTCTCCCAAGGGTGAGATGGTGCCCTTAGGTACCAAGTTAGATTGTGTGCCTTGTGTTGATAGCTTGAAGGAAAAGATTCTTGATGAGGCTCTTGGTTCTTCTTATTCAATTCACCTCGGGTCTACTAAAATGTATAAGGATTTGCGAGAGGTGTATTGGTAGAGGGACATGAAGAGGGACATTGAAAAATTTATGTCTGGTTACCATAGTTGCCAAAAAGTCAAAGCTGAACAACAAAGGTTGGGTGGCCTACCACAAGGAACAGAGGTTCCCACTTTGAAGTGGAAGGAGATTAATATGGATTTTGTGGTTGGGTTACCCAAGACTAAGGGGGGTTTTGGATCCCGTTCGGGTTGTGGTTGATAGGATGACAAAATTATCTTATTGTCTACCGGTTAAGACCACATATGAGGCTGAAGATTATGCTAGGTTATGCTTTTATGACTTGATAAGGTTGTATGGGGTTTCTTTATTGATAATGTTGGATTGTGGTGCTCAATTTACTTCACACTTTTGGAGGTCCTTCCAAAGAGGTCTTAGAACCAAGGTAAAGCTTAGTATGACCTTTCACCCTCAAATGGATGGCCAAACCGAAAGAACTATCCAAACACTTGAGGACATGCTTAGGGCTTGTGTATTCTGACCTTTCACCCTCAAATGGATAACCAAGCTGAAAGAACTATCCAAACACTTGAAGACATGGTTAGGTTTTGTGTATTGGAGCTTAAGGGTAGTTAGGATGATCATCTTCCATTAATTGAGTTTGTGTATAACAGTAGTTATCATTCTAGTATTGGTATGACTCGTTTTGAGGCTCTCTATGGTAGGCGTTGTAAATCACAGGTTGGCTGATTGAGGTAGGACAAATGACTTTGATGAGTCTAGATCTTGTTGTAGAGGCACTTGAGAAGGTAAGAAAGATTAGAGGAATGTTGGAAACAACCCAAGTCGTCAAAATCCTATACCGATGTGAGGAGGAGAAACCTTGAATTTAAGGTTGGCGATTGGATCTATTTGAAGGTATCATCCATGAAAGGTGTGGTTTGTCTTGGTAAGAAGGGTAAGTTAAGCCCAAGGTATATGAGTCCTTATAGAGTGTTGAGGAGGACTGGTAAGGTTGAATACGAATTGGGGTTGCCTATGAATAGGGATATGGTTCGTCGGACACTTTATGCTTCTAGGTTGAGGGGATGTGTTGTTGACTCTAGTGCTATAGAACTCTTTGAAGTTGTAGGTGTTGTGGTGGATAAGTTGACTTAGGAGAGAAGATCCCGGTGGATATATTGGATGGATGGATGGAGGATGTGCAGTTCATCAAAGCACTTTAGAAGAATCGTCTAGTCGATAGTTTCTCTCGGGGAGCCAGAGTGGGCATGGAGAAGCGATATCCAAACCTCTTGCATGCTATTCAAGCTAGTGATAACATGACAAGTCATTTTCTTTTATGATTCTAAATCTTATGTTTCAGCCTCTATGTCATTTACATGCATTCACGTCGATGGTGACAAGTTCATGCTAATTTTGACACATATGTTGCGAATTTTTGAAAATGGTATTTTAAGAATGTTGTTGTATTCTTGTTGGGGCTGATTTCTTCATGATTACTCTTCTCATATACATTTCTTTGACATTGGGGATGAATGTTCCTAATGGGGAGATATTGAAACGATCCCAAAAAGTGCCCAAAAATGTGCCTTGAAAGTGCCTGGAATTGTAATTTCCTTATATATCAAAATGCGTGCATTATTTTAAAAATCCGACTTCATATTCTTGTTCAGGGGGTCAAATTGAGTAGGAAAAGGGTCTAACCCTAATTTTAGAGCGAACAAATCACAATTTTAATTTTCAAAGTGTTGATTTCCAGTGAGGTATGTGTGTTGCTGGCGTGACGCGCCAGTGCTTTATTTTGGTGTCAGTTTTCATGTTTAGTCCAAGACTTCTAGGTCTTGGACTTAAGCCTTCCCATCCATGAAAATACCTATACTTAGTATTATTTCACCCTCATATCATCCAAGACATTCCCAAATACTCACTCAAATACTTAGCCAATATTTCATCTCCTAAATTCAAGTCTCAAAACTCATCCAGATCTTAAGGTTCTCAATCAAGCTTCAAGTTTACATCTCCAATCTTCTTCAAGGATTCTTCAAAAATCAAGGTATGTGTGTTTCTTTCCTGGGTTCCTTTCACCCATGATTGCCAAGCTTCCTTTTACCTAAAATTGCATGATTTAAAGTTGATTTACTCATGGGTCTTATCTATTATGAATTTCACTGTACACTATGTTGGGGTTTCATGAAATTATGGTTGCTTTAACATATTTCGAGCTATGAATCTAAGATCTATTGTGGGATTTGATGAAGGGTTTCAGTGTATATTGCTTGAGGGTGTTACCAAGTATCTATTGATGGTTTTACAATGAATTTTCTTGCATGATTTCGCTCTTGAATTGCATGATTTTACACTAGTACTACACACCCGGCAAGTGTTTGATAAAATGTCCGGTTATGATTTCTTGAGGAATTGAAGGTCCAATACATATCTTATGAGATGAATGACTTTATGATGATGAAAGGAATGTATGTATATGATGATGAAAGGAATGTATGTATATGATGATGAAAGGAATGTATGCAT
>DF358165.1:128300-146245 GCA_000787875.1 Solanum virginianum | reverse complement strand
ATCGGTTCCGTTCGTTATGTATTAGTGGTGTGCTTATGGACAAATGATGTTTTCTATTTTTTCTATTTTTATGTTGCTTCATTTCACAAGATAGCGCATAGCCCCTTTTCCCTTATGTTTTTTGCAATATGATTCTATATAATTCCTATGAATGTTTGAGATACTTAGATGGCCTGGGTGAGGTACCTTCATGTATCTCATTTGCCATGTGATAACTAGCCCCCTAGCTTGGGTTGTTACAAACTTGTATCAGAGCATATGGTTTTAATATTCCTTAAATGTCCATGCATATCTCGTAGGGTAGAGTCTCATTCAAGGTTGTAAAGCGCATCACTATCTTGAATGAGAGGCTATGAGATGGTGTAGGAAAGTCTTTCTTTCTTTCTCATTCAATGTCATGCCTTAGAGTTGAGTAGGATTTTCCTTTAACAAATGACAAACTTTTATTTCTTTCTGGATCATGTCGCCCTAAAGAGCTCCCCACTAGTGGATACTCCAGAATAACAAATCCCTCTACTCCAACAGGATGAAGGAGTGTGTCATGTGGAGGTCAGAGCTGCTTTCACAGTGTTAGCCCAAGCATTGGCTAACCAAGCCAACAGGGAGATAACTGTACCTCCGCAAGCATACCTTGGTTGCTAAAGTCTGTGAATTCATGTAGATGAACCCACCAAAATTCTATAGGTTAAAGGTGGATGAGGACTCTATTGAGTTCATTGAATAAGGCTACCAGGTTGTGGCGATAATGGGTGTGCCACTGGAGGACAAAGCCGAGTTGGTAGATTGTCAACTTAATAGAGTCTCCAAGATTTGGTACGAATAGTGGGCTGACGAGAGAGGCTGAGGAGTAGGTCCAATAGGTTGGGAGGAATTCAAGTGTGCCTTCCTAGACCGATTCTTCCCTATTGAGCTTACGGAGGCGAAGGTCTAAGAATTAATCAACTTGAAGCAAGGGAGCATGATTGTGAGGTAGTATGCCCTCAAGTTCACTAAATTATCCAAGTATGCTCCATTCATGGTAGCAGATCTGAGGGTTCATATGAGAAAATTTATTTTGGGTGTCTTCGAGTTGGTCTCCAAAGAATGTAAGATGGTGATGTTGGTCAAGGAGATGGACATTTCCTGCCTAATAACGAATGCCAAAAAAATTGAAAAGGAAAAGCTCCTAGAAAGGGCATGGGAGTCAAAACAAGCTCGTGTGGATGGTGGGAACTATTCTCACCAAAGGCATTGTGGATATGAATTTCAAGATAGCACAAGACTAGGATCAATTAATACTCCTCCCCCGGGAAGGACAAAGGGGTTGCCCCAAAGCCCCAAAGTCCTAATTGCCCTAAGTGTAGAAGACCCCAAAAGGGGGAATGCTTAGCCGGGTCCAATGCTTGCTTTACTTGTGGAAAGCCCAGCCACTACGGTAAGGACTGTGAAGTAAAGGAACAAGACCCCAGGGCCAGAAGGGTTATGCTCAAGGTGCCCTAAGGGCTAATTGATTTTATGCCCTTCATGGTCGTAAAGAGGTCGAGGAGGCCCCAGATATGGTCACCGGTATTTACAAGTTTTGATTTTGATGCATATGCACTCCTACATCCAGGAGGAAATTTGTCTTTTGTAATCCCATTCTTTGCATATATAAGTTTCATGCATATCCTGAAGTCCTCTATGAGCCCTATGAGGTGAGTAATCCCATGCGTGAGTCTATCACAACCTGAAGAGTCTATAGGGGTTGTCCTATTTTTATCTTGCATAGAGTAATCCTATGTGATTTAATTGATCTAACCATGGTAGACTTCGATGTAATTTTAGGGATATATTGGTTGCATTTTTCCTATTCCTCCATTGATTGTAGAACCCGTAGGGTTAAATTCTAATTCCCTAATGAGCTAGTTCTTGAATAGGATGGTAGCAACTCTTCATGTAGAGATTGAATCATTTTTTTTATGAAGGCCCTCAAGATGATTTCCAAGGGGTGCATCTACCACTTGATGAGGGTCAAAGATGTCTCTTCCAAAGTCCCTTCTCTTGAGTTGGTCCCTATTATAAGTGAGTTCCCTAATGTCTTCACAGATGAGTTACCAGGTGTCCCTCACATAAGGAAGATAGATTTTGGTATAGATCTTTTCCCCGATACTCAACCTATCTCAATCCCTCCTTAGAGAATGACTCCTACAGAATTGAAGGAGTTGAAGGAGTAACTAAAGGATTTGTTGGAAAAGGATTTCATCAAACCTAGTCAATCTTTGTGAGGTGCCCCAGTTTTATTTGTAAGAAAGAAGGATAGGTTGCTCCGTATGTGTATTGACTATTGACAATTCAATAAGGTCACCACTAAGAATAACTATCCTCTCCCGAAGATAGATAATTTTTTTGATCAACTACACGGTGTCACTCATTTCTCCATGATTGACTTGAGATCCTGTTATTACCAATTGAGGGTAAGAGAAAGTTAGATCCCTAAGATGGGTTCCGGACTAGGCACTGTCATTTTGAATTTGTGGTGATATCATTTGGTCTCACCAATGATTGGCGATATCTATGGACCTTATGAATAGGATGTTCAAGCCTTTCCACGACATATTTGTTGTGGTATTTATTGATGATATTCTTATCTATTCCCAAGGTGAGCAAGAGCACATATAGCACTTAAGGGTAGTGTTGCAGATATGAGGGAACAGAAGCTCTATACAAAGTTTGACAAGTGCGAGGTTTGTCTAGATGAGGTTGCCTTCTTTAGGCATGTGGTATCTAGAGAGGGAATCAAAGTTGATGCTAAGAAGATAGAGGCAGTAAGAAACTAGCTAAGGCCATTAACTCCTACTAACATAAGAAGTTTCTTGGGTCCAGCTGATTACTACTCCACAATTTCATCTCCACTTACCCAGCTAACATAAAAAAAGACTAAGTTTGTGTGGACCAATGAATGTGAGATGAGTTTTCAGACCTTCAAGGATTTGCTGACTTCAGCCCCTATATTGACATTACTAGAAGGGAATGATGGGTTTGTCATGTATTATGATACATCAAGGATTAGGTTGGGTTGTGTGCTAATGTAAAATGGTAAAATGATTGCCTATGTTTCAAGATAGTTAAAATTTCATGAGAAGAATTACTCGACTCATGACCTTGAGCCGACGACGATGGCGTTTCCTTAAAGATTTGGCAACATTAGTTATATGGACTCTATATTGATGTTTTCACCAACCACAAGTGTCTTTAACACGTGTTCACTTACTAGGATCTCAACTTGAGGCAACAGAGGTGGTTAGAGCTACTCAAGGATTACGATATGAGTGTAAAGCACCACCCCGATAAAGACAATATGGTAGCTGATATCCTTAGTAGGATTTCCATAGGTAGTGTGTCTCATATAAAAGGTGAAGAGAAAAGGGAGTAGGCTAAAGATGTTCATAGGTTAGTGAGACTGGGAGTGAGATTGAGTGAGTCCGAAAGTAGCGGCACGATGGTTCTTCATAGGTCAGCATCTTCTTTGATTGATGAGGTTAAGGCCAAGTAAGATCTTGATCCCACCTTAGTTGAGTTGAAAACCTTGCTGAAAGATGTAAAGGTAGAAGTCTTCTCACAAGGGAGAGATAGTGTATTTCGATATCAAGGGAGGTTATGTGTACCTAATGATGGTGAGTTGAAGAAGTGATCATGCAAGAAGCCCATAATTGTTCATATTCTATTCATCTCGGTACTACCAAGATGTATAAAGATTTGAGGAGATATATTGGTGGAATGGGATGAGAAAGGACATTGCGCAATTGTTTCTGAATGTGCCAACTGCTAGCAGGTCAAAGTTAAACACCAAAGGCCGGGTGGCCTAGCCTAGGACATTGATATTCCTACTTAGAAGTGGAAAGAGGTCAGAATGGACTTTGTAGTTGGATTGCCAAAGACCAAAACACTCTTTGACTCCATATGGGTGATAGTTGATCGTATGACGAAGTCCACTCATTTCATGCTGGTTAAAACTACATTCAGTGCTAAGGACTATGCCTACTTGTATTTTAGAGATTTTGGTGAGGTTGCATGAAATTCAATTTTCCATTATATCGGATCATGAAGTCGAACTCACTTCTCATTTTTGGAAGTCATTCCAAAGAGGACTTTGCACTAGGGTGAAGATGAGCACGACTTTTCATCCTCAAATCGATGGGAAAGCCAAAAGGACTATTCAGACATTGGAAGGTATGTTGTGAGCTTGTATGTTGGAATTCCTAGGAAGTTGGGATGAACATTTGCCACATATCAAGTTTGCCTATAACAATAGCTTTCATGCAAGTATTAGGATGGCACCTTTCTAAGCGTTGTATGGTAGACGATGTAGGTCGCCCACTGGGTGGTGTGAAGGTTGTGAGGTACTCTTCATGTGACTTAGCACTGAGAGGACTAGCTAAGCGTTGTATGGTAGACGATGTAGGTCGCCCACTGGGTGGTGTGAAGGTTGTGAGGTGGCATTAATAGGACTAAACTTGGTGATGAATATTATGGAGAAAACTAAAAGCATAAGGGAGAAATTATAAATTGTTAAAAGCCGACAAAAGTCCTACTCCGATGTAAGAAAAAGAGAACTTGTAAGTTAGTGATTGGGTCTATTTGAAGGTATCCCCAATGAAAGGTGTTCTCCAATTCAGTAAGAAAGGGAAATTCAGTACTAGATATGTGGGGCCTTATAAGGTGGTAAGAAGAGTAGGGAAAGAAGTGTATAAGTTGGATCTACCCAACGAGTTGCACTTGATTAATCTAGTCTTCCATGTACTGATATTGAGGAAATTCATGGGTGACCCAAGTTCCATAGTTCCTTTGCATGATGTAAACATTGAAGAGGATTTGAGTTATGAAGAGATACCAGTTGAAATCTTAAACCGACAACTGAAGAAGCTAAGAAACATGGAAGTTGCATCTGTCGAGGTAGATCGAAGGAACCAATAAATTGAGGGTACTACATGGGAAGCGGAAGCAGATATGATGAAGCGCTTTCCATATATATTCCACTTTACTCAAGCCTAAGGTACTAAGAAAATCTTTCAAAACCTAAAGTTTCATGCATTTTAGCTTCTTATGATGTATGCATTTATTTTGATGTTTATGGACTGTTTGAGACATGTTTTAAAGTATGAAATTTGAAACTTTTGAGAAGTGATGTTTGATTTGCATTTTTACATGCATATTGGATTATCAGTTACTAGTTTACTCCTTAGAGCCTGCCGATAAGCATATTCGGGGATGAATATTCCCAGATGGGAGATATTGTAATATCCCCTAGTTTCACAGCCCTGAGTGCAGAAAAGTTGGCTTGAAAAATAACAGCAAACCTGGTTTACGAGACCACTTACAGCCCGCAAATTGTACAATGGCCCGTAAGTTGTACTATAGCTCGTAGGAATTGTTCTTAAATATAGAACTTTAGGAAGGGGAGAAGTATTCAAGTGTGGGCTAATCCATGGACTAAGTTACGACTCATATGGTATCTTATGGCTCGTAGATGGGTTCGTGAGTGGGACCCCAGACATGAAGCAATTTGGAGTTTTCAAGAATATGACTTATGAGTGATCAGATAGCCCATGGTTCAGGATACAACTCGTATATGGTTTTATGGAATAAGGTCAGGGATAAGGAGAAAATTCAGGCAAGTGTGGGAGGACTCGACGAGTCCAACCATGACCCATAAGTAATTGCACGGCCCATACTATTGATTATGGTTTTCAATTCACTAAAAGTCATATTTTAAGATTCTCAGATGTACCATCAGATGAGGGGACTTATGGCCCATAAGTCAATCTATGGCCCGAGATCGTGGTTTTGTAAGTGGCTTTCGAATGTTTTTAATAAGTGATAATTTAGTCATTTCCTACATATCTATTCCTAAACCAGGTCATTTTGGGGACAAGAAAGGAACCTATATTAAAATTCAAGCCTTAATTTCCGTCGTTCTACACTCTCAAATTCTCTAAGTCAAAAGAGGCTCCCAAGAATAGGCAAGAACAAGGCTAGGGTTTCCAAGATTCTTCCCCAAGGCTTCAATTTTGATTCTACCTAATTCCCCAGGTACATAAGTTGATTTATGGGTATCATCGCACCCATAGAGTTTCCTACTATGCATTTTACCTTTTCTTTGAGTTCCTAAATTTAAAGTGCATGCGTATGATGATTTCATGATCCTTATGTTATTATATGATGCTTATAAGTTAAATGACTATTTTGCCAAGTAAATATATAGACATTTGAAATATGATGTTGCTTCCATGATGGTTTACATATAGTTAAGGATGAGTGATTTTGATATTCCTTTTTAAAGAAATTTCTTAAGATTTATATGATTTATAATTGTTCTATGCATCAATTAAGCCCACCTTATTTCTAATAAACATTTTCCATGAATCATGACTATGACTAGGGCATCTACAAAGAGCTTCAAAGTTAAAATTTACCAAAGATATATGTATGATGATTATTGCCCTAAAAGATGTTTAAGAAAGACTCTTAAGTTCGAGCTACTTCTATGATTGCTACTTATGATTCTAAGAGTATGATTTAAAAGATTCTATAGGGTGACTTAGCACTGAGAGGACTAGAGATGGGACTTATCCTGTTAGTTGAGGCATAATTCCTTAAAGGTAAATCTCAATGTTCCTAACTATAGGCCACCATATTAGCCTTATAGGCTAGGCTAGTGGATCCACATAGGCCCAAAAGTTATGAAAGATGCAATTGAAAAGTTACTAAGTTTTGAGTATCTACCTTGGCAAATAGATTCCCCTTTTCCCAATGGAAGGAGTGGATAGTCCTCCAATGGAAGGTGTTCATTGGATTCCATGAAGTAGTTTTAGATGGTCTTACAGTAGATTATGGTCTATTCCCACAATTTTATATGATCTTATGATATGTCTTTACTTTGTGTGTTTCCTTATGCAGTGTCTCATATTGATCAGAGTCATATTCCTTATGCATGTTTAATCTTATTCCATGACTCCTTAATCTTATATATACCTATATGTTATGTTTAATTATGATGGAATTACAATTTCATCTGTGCATTGTATCTTACATACTTTGTACATTCCGATGTATTAATGCATATTTGTCGACATGATTTAACCATGTGGGGACAGGTACTACTCCACCGGCTCATGGATAGTAGTTGGCTTTCGAGACTAGTTTATTATTATGGTGAGCCCTTAGTTTGGGACTCTACCTATTTTCCACTTCTTTCTGTATTTTTTATTTTAGACAATGTATTTTGTGGCCCTTCTGGGGCTTTTACTTTCTATGTTATCTACTACAGATGTTCTTTCTATTTGATGAAAATAGACCATACCAGTTCTATTCATTTTGTATTAGTGGTATGCTTATGGACAAATGAAGATTTCTAGTTTCCCTATTTTTTTATGTTGTTTTATTGCATAAGATGGCCCATAACTCCTTTCCCTTATGTTTTTCGCAATATGTTTCTATTTAATATCTATGAATATTTGAGATGCTTAAATGGCTAGGGTGAGGTGCCTTCAGGTATCTTATTTGTGTGATGACTAGGCCCCTAGGTCGGATTGTTACAGTAGCAAAAGTAATCAAAATGACTAATCCAGGAATGGACTTTGGGATTAGCAGAGTTTGAATAGATGGTTTCTAGAAGAGGTGCCTAAGCTTCTTAGAGAAAATATTAATCCACCAAGGGAGGAAAATGGACATGATAAAGCTTACTGTATGATAAATTCAAAAGGGAAGCTTATAGTAAAGATGGCTTGGGAGTATATATAGCACCTGGAAGAGAAAAGAATTATCTATAAATAGATTTGGAGCAAAGGAATATCATTTTTAAATAGCTTTCTTTATGTAGAGGATGTGGAAATTCATGGTGCCCGTAGTTGATAGATTGAGAAGATGGAGAGTTCAGGGACCATCAAGATGTTGGTGTTGTGACAACCCAGAGCAAGAGACAATCTCTCATGTCTTCCTGAAATTCTTTTTAGCTAATAGGACATGGTCCTATTATTGTTCTTTTGTAGGTCTATACATCCAAGGTCTTTCATTTAAGGGAGATAATTATGCTATGGTGGGACCTTGAGACTAAAATAGATAAGAGATCATTATATAGAGAAGTCCTTACCACCATTATATGGGAGCTATGGAAATCAAGAAATAGGAGGAAGCATGAGGGAAAGTAGACTTCAATAATGAGAATCGTCCATAATATAAAAAGGAATCTGCATCTGTGATGCCAAGTAAAGATGCCCCATATACTTGATGTGCTGCCCAAATAAATCGCATTTGATGCCTAAAACATGGGATTTTGTGTGTTCTCAATACGACTTTTTATGGTTTTTATGTATTTTTGTGTATATTTTTGTAGAAAGTACAGGTTGCCTTGATTTTGGAGAAAAATTGCAGATTTTGTTGATTTTGAAGAACTACGAGCCCCCATGAGTTGTAGCCCAAGCAACGAGTCATAGAGTCTACTTGTAGCAATTAACAGTATTCCAAAATAAAATCTGAGAATTTAAAGTTCAGCCATACCAAGCTACGAGTCGTAGGAGCCGTTTGTAGCAATTAACAGTGTTCAAAAACAAAATCTGAGAATTTAAAGTTCAGCCATACGAGCTCAAGGTATGAGTCGTAGTCCTCTCTATGACTTGTAGTAGGAGGCCTTGTAGCAATTAACTTTTTTGATTAAAATTGGACTAAGAAATGCAAGAGTGGATTACAAGAAGACTCTACTAGTCGTAGACCATACTATGACTCGTAGAGGTGGATCATAGTAGTGATGTCCAAAATGCCAAGTATTGACCATAAAAGCCCAATTACATCTCATGGATCATCCTACGAGTCGTAACTACGAGCAGTAGCAGACGCCGACTAGATTTTCTAATTATTTTAAGGACTTTTTTATAAATAGTATAAGTTAGGGTTTTAAGAGAAACTTTTGATCAGTCTTTGAATATTCTTCATATCATAGTAGTTTTGTAGAAAGGATTTCAGAGAGAATTTGTAGGGTTTTACTTTGAGACTCAAATTTCAGAATTTAGAATCACTTGTCGATTAATTTCATCATTCAAGCTTGCGATTCTAATTTCAAAAAGGGTTTCATTGTTCTTCAATTTGCTTGGCTGAGAAAACTTCTATGTCTTGTTAATTAATTGTTGATTTATGTGCCCAATCCATGAGTGGCTAAACCCACAACTTGGGATTGTGGGAACCATGAGTAGCTAGCTTAATAACCCAGATTATTTACACTTCTTGAGTTAGGTATTTGCATGTATTATCCATTTTTCTTCATTTTTCTTATTTTTAATGGTGGCCATCATTAAACCTCGCCTTGTGTCGTGATCCCGATCAAGGTAGTGATGAATAGAAAAAGAAAATGGGTGATGAAATTCAAATGATGTGTTCTTGTCTAATCAATCAAACCCGGCCAAGGAGAGATTGACTTTGACAATAGGTAACGGTTAGTTTGGCACACTATGGTTGCCGACCAAGCGCTATAGTGAAATTCGACCTTCACATTTGCCCAAGGGTTGGAATAACTTAAGTTACCATCCTGTATGCAATGTCCTAATTTAGGTTGTGTTATCCGGGGGTGTTTGAGTTAGTGAATCATAGGGAAAAAAATTTCCCAAGTTGCTCTCCAATTTGATTGTCTCTATGTTATTAGTATTAATTTTATTTTACTACTAACCGCTGCTAACCCCCTCCTTTCTTCTTGAGAATAGAATTATTTGATGCTTGAATTGATTGTTGGTTAATTGATGTGGCGAATCCCCATATTCTATTGGGATTCGACCCTAACCTATGGTTAGGTTTTATTTTTGACAATGGTCGCTTCATCCTCAAAGTGAGAGGTACTGTTTGAGCGTGATCAAAATTTATGGCGCCGTTATCGGGGAATACAATAAGGTTTTGCCTTGATTTCACTAGTAATTATTTCAAATGTTGGTTTCTTAATTCTATTGTACATTACTTTTCTCTTTGTTTTTGTTTCTTAGTTTCTTTTATACGATACACTTGATATACCCAATATAAGGATTCAATAGGTTGTCCGACGAATGGCTGAAGAAAAGCTCCTTATCACTAGTAACCTGCTCCAATCATTACAGAGACGTGCTCTATTTTGGGGTCTTTCATCGGAGGATCAACACAATCATTTATAGAACTTTGGACGTATGTATAGGGAGGTGATGGGAACACAACATCCATCTATATATGTTGTGCAACTTCAAGTCTTCTTGATAACTCTCACAAAAAATGATGTAACTTGGTGGGCCCAACTCCCACATGAGGTGTTCACCAACTGGGTGAAGGTTCAAAGAGCTTTCTTAGCAAGGTTCCATGTTAGACTAAGCAGGTTTAAACTACTAGATCGAATCATTCATTTTCAACAATTCCTAGGTGATTCCCTCACTTCGACATGGGAGCTATTCAAAAGATGCTTAAAAAATGCCCTAGATCATGGCATTTCAGATGCAACCCTAGTGGCAAGCTTCTATCGATCACTAAGCTTAGAAAATCAACCTCATGCAGATGCTCTACTGGGAGGAGGCTACCTAGCATTCTTATGGTCACCCTTTGCAGAGGTTGTTCAACGAATGGATAAGTTGGAGGTGGTCCATAGCATATATAAACCTGTAAAGGAGCAATCAACTTGTTGCATGGAAGTTTCTAATAATAACTCTGAGCAAGTGAATGATGTGGGTAACTGGTATAAGCCACCACATCAACAGTGCCAAGGAAGCGAAAGTTCTAAAGTTGAAAGCATACTTGCCCAATTGGTTAAAAGAGTCGATGCACAGGAGGAACTATTAAGAGAGATCACATTTGATGCCATTAATATAAATTACAAAGTTTATCGGCATGCGGAAGCAATTGAGAAATTAAACAATCAATTTTGGTGGTTGTCACAGCAACTAGAGCAGATTCAGCGAAGCATGTTGAGAAAAGAAAAACCTTATGAAGGAGGGTCATCAAAGCTTGAGGAATTCTTAGTATTCAAGATGACTAAGTCATGCCGCAACATCAAATCAGGCGGTACTTAAGAGGCAATCTAAGAGGTTTTAATGCTTTTCTTTGTTATTTATTTTATTGGTAATTTATGGATTTTTAGGTAGTATTTCGATTGTGTTTTGATGTTTGTTTTAGAAATTGAATTGGTTGTATGATGGTATGATGGTGTACTTTGGGAAAATTATGCAGATTTTGAACAAATTAGAAAAATTACAGAAAATGACATTTGAAGAAGCCTCTACGACCAGGCCTACGAGTCGTAATGTACCCTACGACTCGTTGTCATGCTTCGTAGAGGATAATATTGATCACTTGAAGTTGGCACTCATACTACGAGCCAACATTACGACTCACAATCCATGTTTCGAGTCATAAGTGGTGTTCATAGTGCCTAGGTATGATTTCAAAATTTTTCTAAGTATTAAGTGGCATACGAGACTAAGATCTACGGGCTATAGTCAGACATACGACTCGTAGTCAAGGTTTAATAGAATCGACTCAGGGGAATATTAAGCGTAACCCAAAAACCTTTTAAATGATTTTGACCCCAATTTACAACCCTAAGCACTTGCTTAACCCCTAATCTTGTCCCCCAAGGTTACCTCAAGCACTATTCTAGCCATCCAACCCCTTTTTCCGATGAGTCCTACCGGTGGCTAGGATTTTGCCCCCCTCTCTTCTCATTTTGCTCATTGTAGTTCTCCCACACACGGTATGTCTCTTGGTTTACTTTAATCCTTAAACTTTGTGTGATATGAATGGTTTGATTGGGCGTAGGGATTAAGTTTGCCATTAAACAAAGCCATTAGTGTGTGAAATAGTATGGAGTAGGGGGTAGGGCTATTTTGGTTGAATTTGATTGTGTTAACCCAAGTGAAAGAATTGCCCTTGTTGTTATGATTGTACACTTGTGCTATAGGGTTATTGTTAACCAATTGAATAACCCTAGTTGGAAATTGTGTATTGCTTTGCAAATCCATAGTAGCATGATGGTGTGTTGGTAGGGGTGATGTTGAAAAAATTTGTAGGTTGATGAATTCTTAGTATGCTTATGAATCAATTCCCTAAATCTTTATGTATGAGTTTGAGTGGTGGTATTGTATGCTTTTGGGAATGATTACATGAGTTTATTCTTGAATGCATTAGGTGAATGGTATTTGAATTTGTATTGATTCATATGATCTTGTATTAGGGTAGATTTTGTTTGAGTGGAATGACATGTTAAGGGTTCGAGTTGCTTTGTTCTTGATTCATGGGATAGGTAATTGCTTTGATGCTGTTAGAACTAGGTTAGAATTGTTCTTTAGGTCCATGTGGTGAAATTATAGGTACTTCAAGTACTTGTTATTCACAGCTACAAGAGTCTCCTACGACTCGTACAAGAGTTAACGAGTCATAGTTACCTCCCATAGGGAATAATAGTGACCTAAGGACCCTGAACACTCACCACATGAGACCCACTTACGGGTCGTAGTCCCCTCTATGAACCGTAGTGGGGTCTCATGGACCTAAGCCTGTATTAAATTTTGTAAAAATTGAAACCTTGTACGAGACCTATCTACGACCCATAGTCAATGCTACGAGTAGTAACTACGTCTCGTACCTAGTTTTAGTGTTCAAAATTATTATGCACCTGTGGACTATGAAGCCACAGTATGGCTCATAGTTTCCACTACGAGTCGTACCATGGTCTCGTATCTACCATCTGCAACTGAATCTGATAGATTTTTCTTTGGTTTTCCTTATGTTTTTATTTTACTTTGTTGAATGATTTGAGCTGATCATGTCTTGTTTATGCTTATTTTCAAATATCATGGCCCCCAAGAGTAAGAAGACAACAACCAAGGCCCTTAGAAGAAGGCTTGTTGACAATTCTTCAGATAACGAATAACCAGAGGCACTGGGACCTCAAACTAGTGCAGCTACACGAACTGCTCAGATGCCAGTACAAGTAGATAGTACCTCCCAGTCTGACGAGGAGGGAAATGAGGATAGGTTTGAGTGAAGTTCACCATAGATGACTCTCACACATACGGTGTCTAGTTCTAAGGAAGATTCTCAGAGTCGTGAGGTTGCATAGTCTTCATCCACTTTAGCACTACCGAATCCTCAAACACATTGATGGGGTGTCGAAGGGATGAAGAATATATATGATGACGACCTATAAAGGAAGGGGCAAGAAAAGACAGTGCGATCATTCGATGAGGATCCTCGACTTATTGATACAAGGTTGAGCCACATCCTTAGAGTTGAAGAGGCCATAATATGACATGGGCTCGAATGGTTAACTAAAAAGAAGGATCGTTACTCTCCAACCCTAGTATGAGAATTCTATGCGGCTTACGCAACAACCATACTCAAGGATTTTCCAAAGAAGAAAAAGCCTCTTGAAGAGCCCAGATTATGAGAGGTGTTGGTGAGAGGCCGAAGGGTGGATGTATCAGAGGAGACCATTCGTCGTTTACAATTTGGTCCCACATATAGAGCACCATAGTCTACAACTGAGTTTGATCGCTGAATTAGGCAGATTAGACAAGTGATTATTTCTAAGAGTGTGGACCAGCAGACTGAGCTACTGTGACAGGTGGTGAGTCATATTGCTGAGCATGGTCCAAAGCATGCATGGGTCATGACACATTCAGAGCCCATAGTGAAGTCCTCCCTATCATTTCCAGTTAAGTTTTGGTGGGCTATTGTTAGGTCTCGCTTTTGACCCCCGTTCATAGATGATATTCTCATATTAGAGTGAGCTATTTTATAGCCAGCATCTTCACTAGCTAAGACATTGATTAGGCACTCTTGATAGCTGAGTAGATCCACGAGTCAGTGCTCAAGAGGACCACATCCATGTCGTTCCCCATTCTTATACATAGGCTATGCATAAAGGCTAAGGTGGAGTAATTACGTTAGCTAGATCCTCTAGTGGTAGCCCTTCATACCATAGATCCCAGCCTGATCAAGGCTGATGAGAACCTAGTGGCACTTCGACGGGAATTGCCTCCTCCTATGCCCGAGATAGTCATGCTTGAGCCATAGGTTGAGGGTTTGCTGGCTTCCACTACTACTCTAGCTGCTACTACTACTGATGAGGGACCAGAGCAACATGAGGCAGTCGACATCGAGATGGGTCCCACTGCAGCCGCTCTTGCAGAAGAGCCATCTACATCTAAGGTTCCTTCTGCAGACATTATGTCTGCTATTGCTTTTCAGGCTTTGGTGTAGAGATTATCATGGGGTAAGGCTATTTTGGCTTAGCTTATCCAGCAAATTAAACGACGAGTTCGGCAGATAGTACAGGAGTCAGAGGATCGATGCAAGGCATTCACTACTTTTATGGAAACGCTACAATGGATGCCCGAGTCGATGCCTTCAAGGTGAGAGTAGAGAAGAGACTCACCAAGGACTGGCCTGCAGACCTATCAGCCTTTCATCAGGAGTTGATAAAGTTCAAGGCTAACCTGATTACATTATTAGCTGCTATAATCACAGTACCTGGTCCTATTCCTGCAGATGAGCTGCTATTTGATATGTTCGTAGAGGATCAGCCACCACGTGCAAGAGACCCCTTGAGGTTGATGAGGAGGAGGAGTGGCTGGTGCGCTAGAAAATCGCCAAGGGTGATGAGGAGATGAGTGAGGAAGTAGCTGGATTCGTCTTGAGGATGTCTATAGAGGAGGAGGAACAAAGGCGAGCCCAGGAGCTTGACCTATTGCAGGGCATTGGCTCATCCAGCACAGCTGCAGTATAGACTACCCCGTAGGAGGGAGATGCTCAGGGACAGCCGGAGACTGGTGCTTAAGCACTATTTGAAGTTTGATTTTTGACCCCCTGTTCTTATTTTGTTTTGCCTTGTACATTTAAGGATAAAGTACATTATTTTTTCGTGGGGTGTGTAACTATGGACTAGGGTGAAGTCTGAGTAGCCTTTAGTCCATAGTTATCCCAATATTTTTGATCCCAAGGTTTTTTTACCTGTATTCTTTTGCCTCATGAATATTTTATTTTTCTATTGAACCGATATGTTTTAGATGTTGAAGATAATATCTATATTATATGGTAGTTAAACTTGTGGCATGTACATTGTTTTGATGATTTATGAAAAGTTTTGGAAAATTGGTACCCTTGAAAAGTTTTGTTGATTAGTGGTTATTTTGCGATCATGCATATTTGAATGGTTTGGCAATGTTTATTCTGATTAAGTGAAGGCAAGTTGATGCTTGAAGCATGATCTATGAGTTTTTGTTGGCTATGTATGCAATGCCATGTGCGTGTGAACTAATTCTGTTATGTTCATGCATTGTGTACTAATTCAGAACTTGCCCTATTACTTTGATTTGAATTGGAGATTGTATGGATTAGGAAGGGATCTTAGGCCTTTGTTCTTTGATTTAGTCCATATTTGCCTAAATAACCGACCAAATGAAGGAGTTTATCCCTTGATCCAAATGTTTGAGCGTTACATATACCCTTTTCTTTCTTAATGCTAGCTAGCCTAACTTTATCTGGTGAAATACCTTGATATTGGCTATGGTCTATCCTTGAACATTGTGAACCTTGATTGAGGCAAAAAACTTAAGTTGAGGGTGGCTACCAAAAGTGGCCCTGGTTTGGAGATTGGTTATTGTATACTTCACCTCAGGATAAAAGCCTAAGTTGAGGGAGGTCTGTATTGTGGTATAATAGCAAAAATGAGGTGGTGAGTTGAGAATAAAAGAAAGAGTAGAAAGTCATATACCGGGTACGAGAAAAAGAAAAAAACATGCCTTAGTATGAGTTGAAAAAGCACAATGATTTTGAAAATAAGGCACTAGCTGGAAAAAATGATGAGAGAATAGCTAGAAAAGCTTGAAAATGAAGAATAAGGGAGAAAAAGTTGAGAATTGTTGAATTGTTAAGGTTAAAGTGTTGTAAAGTGTGGTTCAAGGTTGGCCCTTAGTCACTAATTGTCAAAAATGTCATACCAAAGCCCCATGAATCTACGTTGCAAGCCTATAAAATCCTAAAGTGATCCTAATCCAATTAGTCAACAACCTGGGTTATGAGTATATGGGCAAGCCTATGGTATTGATCATCATGCATGAATCTTATTTGTGAGAGTGAGTATTCTTTTACAGTCCCAGGAGAAACTTTTGAAACAATATTGAGTGTTTAACAGGGGACTTCTTTTCTGTAAGGACATTTGCATTGCATGGTTAGCATTTGACTTGTTAGTGAATGTGGATTGTTGATACCCCTTAACTTGTCATAGTGAGATTGTTAAATGCATCAACATGTTGTGGTTTGCTTAGTAGCTACATGATCATGTTTTGTAAAAGCTATTATGGGTACCTAACCTAAATTTGAGTATAGTATATGTCTGTGGGTTGATTGCTATGTATTGCTTTATTATCTATTTAGATTGAGTCGTCGCTTAAGGACAAGCAACAATTCTAAGTTGAGGGTGTTGATGTGCTACTAAAATACAACACATTTGATGCCTAAAA
Source organism: Solanum virginianum (assembly GCA_000787875.1). Classification (NCBI taxonomy): domain Eukaryota; kingdom Viridiplantae; phylum Streptophyta; class Magnoliopsida; order Solanales; family Solanaceae; genus Solanum; species Solanum virginianum. The sequence goes on along the minus strand of DF358165.1, from coordinate 129,767 downwards.
TATGGGATTTTGTGTATTCTCAATGTGGCTTTTTATGGTTTTTATGTATTTTTGTATTTATTTTTGTAGAAAATACAAGTTGGCTTGATTTTGGGAAAAGTTGTAGATATTATAGATTTTAAAGATCTATGGGACCCACTACATATCGTAGCCCAAGCTACGAGCCATAGGGGCTATTCGTAGCCATTAACAGTATGCAAAAACAAAATCTAAAAATTTAAAGTTCAGCCACACGAGCTCACGGTACAAGTGGTAGTCCTCTCTACAACTCATAAAGAGAGGCGTCATAGCAATTAACAGTGTTGATTAAAATTGGACCAAGAAATGTAAGGTGGACTATGAGAAGGCACTACGAATCGTAGACCAGAATATGACTCGTAGAGGTGGATCGTAGTAGTGAAGTCCAAAATGCCAAATGCTGACAACGAAAGCCCGATGATAGTTCGTAGGTCACCCTACAAGATGTAACTACGAGTTGTAGTAAACGTTGACCAGATTTTCAAATTATTTTAAGGACTTTTTTGTAAATAGTATAAATAGTATAAGTTAGGATTTTAGGAGTAGCTTTTCATTAGTCTTTGAAGATTATTCATATCGTAGTAGTTTGTGGAGAGGTTTTGTGTGATAATTTCTAGGGTTTTACTTTGAGACTCAAATTTGGAAATTTGACTTGTGGATTAATCTTATCATTCAAGCTTGTGATTCTAATTTCAAAAAGGATTTCATTGTTCTTCAATTTTCTTGGGTAAGAAACCTTCTATGTCTTCCTATTTCATTGTTTATTTGTGTGCGCAGGTTATGAGTGGCAAAACCCACAACTTGGGGTTGTAAGAACCATGAGTAGCTAGCTTAGTAACCTGGATTATTTGCATTTCTTGAGTTGGGTATTTACATATATTTTCCATTTTCCTTCATTTTGCTTGTTGTTTAATGGTGGCCAACATTAAACCTGGCCTGGTGTCATGATCCCGATCAAGGTAGTGATGAATAGGAAAAGGAAATAAGTGATAGAATTCGATTGATGTATTCTCGTCTAATCAACCAAACCCGGCCAAGGAGAGGTTGACTGGGACAATAGGTAATGGTTAGTTTTGGCAGACTACGGTAGCCGGCCAAGTGCCATAGTGAAATTCGGCCTTTGCCTTTGCCCAAAGGATGGAAGAACTTAAGTTACCGTCCTGATGCAAAATGTCCTAATTTAGGTTATGTTATTTGTGATGTTTGAGTTAGTGAATCATGTGAAACACAATTTCCCAAGTTGCTTTCCAATTTGATTATCTCTACGTTTTATTAGTATAATTTTATATTACTATCAATCATTGCAAACACCCCCTTCCTTGAGAATAGAGTTAGTTGATGCTTGAATTAATTGTTGGTGAATCACTGTGGCAAACCCCGTATTCCTTTGGGATTCGACCCTAACTTATGGCTAGGTTTTATATTTGACAACGATCGTTTTTTCCTCAA
>DF358165.1:116442-128241 GCA_000787875.1 Solanum virginianum | reverse complement strand
CAACGATCGTTTTTTCCTCAAAGTGAGAGGTATTGTTTAAGCGTGATCAGTGTCATCACGGCTCGAGAAATTTGGCCGTGACACTTTTTTCTTCCAAGAGTTTAGGCCAATTTATAACTTTTGGCATACAAAAAGTTCAGTCTTAAGGAGTTTGGATGTTTATCAAATGCTTACAAATATTGAAAGTACTTCTAAATCAGTTTTACCAATTAATAAATTTAATCAGTCATCCTCTCGATTTATTCTTCTAAGATTCCTGGTAAAATTTTGCATTTGATTGAAAGATCATTCTCGACATATTTATGTTGATATTCTTATGCTGCAGGAATTTAAGAATAAAATTATCTTGGTGATTCTATAGAGACAATTGATTATATTACTTAATAAATAATTACACTATTTGATTTGCATTGGATTTAAGTTGCGGCACAAAAGATGATACCAATAATTATTATTCTCTCCACTCCAATTTATGTGAAACACTTTCTTTTTTAGTTAGTTTTATGAAAACATTTTTTATTTAGTAAGAGCTAACTCAAATTTCTCATTTTACCATTAATAAAATGATTTGTGACCACAGAAAGGACTATGTCTTCTTTAAAACCACAATTTTTTTAAAGAAAAATAGACTTTATCTTCGATCAAACACCTTCTCAAAAATTTGAACAAAGAAAATACATTTTTTTGAAAAATACATAAATATAGCACAATGAACTACCAACATAAAGTTACACATGCAATGCACTTGCCGTGAGACTAGTATATATGTGTGTATATATATATGTATGTATATTCATTTGTATGCCTAAAATAACCTTAGCACGTGGTCTTTACTATCTACAAGTTGCAACTTTTTGTAGAAAACCAAAAGATGAGGTTTCTTGGCCTCTCAAAATTTGTTGTTGCAAAACTAAAATAGATGCTGTGGTACCTGAATTCATTGAGACAAGAAAGTCTCCTATAACTCCTAGTTCATTTTGATTACTCCAATCAGTTAATCCCTGCAATAGCACAGGATTTATACCTTGATTCCTCCCAAGTATCCAAAGATCAAAGAATTGATCATTTTGCAATGTGTGAAGTGCTGCGATTGTATCCTCCCCATTCTTCACCACTACTTCCTTATAAATAACTTTTGCATTACCTTCATTCTTCACCCAAAACCATGTTACCAAACCATCATCTAATTTCTTCTCCATCTCATTATCCCCTTCACCATTATGGGAAAGAAAACGAACAGCAGTAAGTGACACATCTGGACATGCAGTCATCCTATCAGCATAAGAAAGTGCCTCCCTCGCATCTGATCCTCCCATAAAAAGTAGAGCAAAATTATGAATTGATGACCGTCTACCTATATTATGACAATTAAGGGAGGCACCTCGGTTCACATAAATACCAACAGAGCAAGGAGCATGGTTTAAGACGTTAGAGTTCACTAATTGAACCCCTTGTCTTGTCAGTACTTGAGTTCCTTTATAAAATGGGAGTATAATAAGAGAAGCTTTCTTCTCTAGTGCCAACTTGCATATGTCTTGATACATGCTCCTCTTCGGAGAATATGATGTATATGAATGAATCTTGATATTTTCTCCACCAAAAATCTTCAATGCATTATGGATTGGATTTTGATCTATGTTCTCTAATTCTTGGTGATCGATAAAAATAGGAGCTGCACGACCAACTAGTTCAATTAGGTGCAAGGCATGAACCATGAAAGTCCTATGAGCAGTTGGATCTGAGACCTCAAATAGAATATTTATAATACCAGGCACATTTTCCTCATCATGTATACAAGCAATAATGTGTAACTCTATGTTTGAAGAAGTATGTTGAATATTCCTTCTTGTGTTAATCATATAAGGCCTCGTTGGATCATAAACTATACTGATCAATGGAGTAACTATAGATGTCACCCCTATTGTCAGTAGCACTAGAATTGTGAAATATGGTCTTGTTATCATCTGCATTAAAAGAAATTGAACATAAGAAATATAGCAAAATCGAACAAACTCAGTAGATTTAGAGTTCATCTCAATTTATATAAAGGTGTTTCACCAAGAATGAAAAGAGATTTCTGTATGACTAAAATAGAAAGAGTGCCATATATAGTGAAAGCATTACTTTTTTCAATTGCACTAATGATTATTTAAACATACATGTTAAATTCCTAGGTAGGTAGGTTATTGATAGAAAGAAAAGAAAGAGCAGAGAACCTTCAAATCTATCCAGTGAATGAAGATCAAAAAATTTAGCAACAGTGATAATATCTATCCAGTGAATGAAGATCAAAAGCTCCACTTCACCTCTTAAGCTCAATAGAAGGCTAAGAGCAAGACAATCTCTGAATGGCATATTAAAAAAATAGGAAGTGAAGAGGACAGTAACTATTTTAACAACATAAGCTGTTAGAGCCATAAAAAAAATTGGCTGAAGATGTGGCCAATAAGTATATATAGATGAAACATCAGTGAGCATTCCAACATATGCGAATGAAAATGGCATGAGAATATTCATGACAATTGTCTCTGTTTTTTCAACCAAAGTAGCTCCTAATGGAGGGCCATCTGGAATGGCGAGTCCCAACCAAAGTGGCCCATTAGCCACTGAAATACCACCCAAATCACATAAGAATCCAGTAAGCATTACTCCCAGGAGTATGAAAACAACATAAATTTGTTCCACTGACTTCCCTTCTGGGGTTACTTTAATTATCCATATCATAATCTTTCTAATCCCTCCAAAAATGGATGCTCCAATCATAAAAGAATAAAAAAGAGACCACAAAGCAGCCACACTTTTATGCTCCCCTTGTTTAGCTGCCTCAAATACAACAACAAATTGGATTCCAATAACATCACTTATTAAAGCAGTGGATAATGCCATTCTTCCAATTTCTGAGCTAAGGAGATTAAGCTCCCTGATAATTGGATAGATAACAGGGAAAGCTGTGATTGCAAATTCTGACGTTACTCCTAACATGGAAGAAGCTTTAGCTAATTCTTTTTCCATTGATTTTTGAAAACCTATTCCAATAAAAAGACTACATAACATGGGAATGGACACCCCAAATATGGCTATGTACCATTGTCTCTTCCCAACTTTCTTTAGCTGTGTTAAATCTGTCTTTACACCAGATATGAAAAGGAAATACATAAAACCAATGAGTCCAATATTTTTTAGTATATAGTCAGCAGTTTCTGGAAAGATGAAGTTGTGAAATCCCTTGCTTCTGCTCAAAATAGATGGGCCTACGATTATTCCACCCTTAAGATTCAAAACAAAATTGGAACCACTAATTATAATGTACTCACTTATATTAGTATTTGTTGAAAACTGAAAAGGCTGAGATGTCTACTTACTAGAAGATCAGAAATGACTCTTGGCTGGCGGAGAGGCTTGAGAAGATAACGAATGAGACGAGTGATGGCAATGATGGTGGAGATCTCTATCAAGACAAGGGAAAAAGAGAATTGCAATGGATTTTCTCCTGAAAAAATACCAAATGTGTGGGGAGGATGGATACCTCGACATATTACAAGCCCTTCACTAAGGAGGTAAGGGTCTTCTGTGAGGTTCAACTTTGACATTATACTCTACTTTTTCATTCAATTCACTAGATAATCATATCTACATTGCAACATGATCATCCTACTAAGGAGTGGAGATGCGTTAAATGGGGGCAACACACTTCATTATCACTTTTATCTCTAAGCCAATAATTTTAGTAAAGTTTGTTACCTCAAAAGAATGCGCCAGACTCTAAATGGTTTTTTTTTTTTAAATAACAAATTGCACCTCGAAATGTCTCTTCCCAATAAAACCTTTTTAATTTTTATAGTTACCACCTAATCTAGTAATAGGTAGAGTTTATACAATATTAATAAAAATAAGAAATTACTCATTTTTTTTTCAAAATTAAAGAACCAAAATAGTTTGTAAACATATTAAATATTAATAACTTTGAACCTACCGCCTCATATATAAAATTTTTTGTTAGTTACCTCAACATGTGACATACATCTCCGCAAAGAAAGTAATAATGCAAATATAAATAGATAGCCTTTCCCTAAAAGGGTATCTTATCAACCACAAAATCTAGTTAGAATACTGTAACATAACTGGATATTGGACTAATGAAAATTAATTATAGCTTAATAGAATAGTATTGCTGCCTAAATAATGGATGAAATAATTTGATATTTTTAACAAGTTACTATATATTCTCTCTGAGAAATGAACAGTGGACAAACCCAAGGAAGTGCCACCAGATCCAGCCTTGGTGAGCCTCAGTCAGCATCAAAGTTTTATGCAGAAAATTTCTGCACATTTATGTAAGACACAAATTGGCCGAGATGTGGAATGCCATTGAACCCCTAATCTTGATAGATCTGGGGGAATGACTACCACATTGCTAAATTTAGCAACAGTGATAATGCTAACAGAGCCCTCCATGAGGGACCGTGGTTCATAGCGGTAATTTTGTGTCAGTGAGGAAATGGGAACCAAATTTTGTCCCACAAACCTCAATGATAACCCATACTGCAATATGGGTTAGGCTCTCACAACTGCCAACTAAATTCTATGACAAATAGATATGGAAAAGGTAGGCCAAAAAGGGGGAGGCTACTGAAATAGATGCTTGTACATTTGTGACATTAAGCGGGAGATACGCAAGAATTTGTGTGCAAATACCCCTCGACACGCTGGTAAGAAGCGAAGTTATCATAGGCATGCATAAACAAAAAGTTGTCTACGAAGGAGAGGGAATATTGTTTCTAATATGTATACAAATAGAAACTACCAAGGAACCCAATCACCAATTGAAAAAGACGAGATACCCATGGAATTGGCAATGGAAAACCTTGCTGAGGGCAGTTGGGAGGTCATTAGTTTCCCTAGAAAGGCCACCAAATGGCATAGACACTATCATGGACCAGTGAGCCAAAGACATCAACTCAACAAGGAAGCCCATAACCCAAAATCCCATAACCATGCATGCTTAGCCTAAAAGGAATGGGACAAGCCTGCTAAGGGAGAGAGGCCCAACAAAAGGGAAACTAAAATAAGAGAGGAAAAGTCCAAGCAAAATGAAAATAAAAAATCAATCCCAACTGACAAAGAAAAAAGAGTAAGTGCATCCCAGTTGGCAGGCCCCCAGTTAACAGAGATGGAAGCCCAACCAACAACCACCAAACTCAATAAATGCCATTTATTGCCAAGTCTCTTGGTACTGTCCAAAAGCCTCTGAAAAAATCCAAAATAGATTTCGAAAGAAACAAGGCCCCAAGAAAATTGCTAGAAAGGGGCACGTGGAATACCCACCATGAAAAGAAATCTCAATAATCCTTTACCCGCCAAAAATACTCTTCCACCATCTTCTCCAAATCAAGGTGTTTACTACTCTAGAGAAAATAATCATCACGAAAATATTAATGAAATGACGATGGAGGTCGCATCAACAAAGCCTCTAAACATTACCTATAGAAATGGGAAAGCCCCATTATTAGAACTATCGGAAGAGAAAAACCCCACATTAACCCACTTCAATGACGGCAAGCAACTCCCCCACGCCAAAACCAGTGGGGATATTGGATAGACAAGTGAAGAGGTTGAGGAACAAAGATGTAGCCTCCGTCAAGGTCCTTTGGAGGAATCATTAAGTTGAAAGTGCCACATGGGAAGCTGAGACGGACATGAAAAAGCAATACCGATACACACTTCATTATCACTTTTATCTCTAAGCCAATAATTTTAGTAAAGTTTGTTACCTCAAAAGAATGCGCCAGACTCTAAATGGTTTTTTTTTTTTAAATAACAAATTGCACCTCGAAATGTCTCTTACTCAAGCTAAAGTAATAATGTAAGTCCCATCTATGATTTCAAGTCTTAAGTTTAAGCCCTCATGTCATTTTGCATGCATTCATGTTTATGGTAACATATTTATGGTGATTTTTGACATTCCTGTTGAGATTTTCTGAAAATGATGTTTAAGTGTATTTGTTGCATTCATGTCGGCTGAAATCATCATAATTACCTCTCTTACACATGTTTCCTTGACATTTGGGGACGAATATTCCCAAGGGGGAGATATTAAAACACCCCTCATGTGCTTCATTTAGAAGGCCCATAGTAAAACATAATTTTGCTAATTTTCCTTATCTACTATCTGTCCGCGCCCAAGTCGCGACACGCTTGTGGCGCGGACTAGTGTAGTTATTGATCCACGTCTAGTCCATGTCGCGTATGGGGCGGGACCAGTGTAACATTTTTCTTGGTTTTCTTAATTCACCCAAGGGCATTGGGGTCATAGCCCCATGCTCACTTAAACGTGAAATCTCCTATACTTAGCTATTTTTTCAACTCTATAACTCACAAAACCCTTTCTAAAACCTCTCCAAGACTCTATCAATTTTCTCATTCAAATATACGGATTGCAAGTTTAATTATAGAACTCAGGGACTCATTTCAAGCTTTAAGTCTACTTCAAGTTCATTTCAAGGAATTCAAGGTTTAAGGTATGTGGGTCTTCATCCATGGGTCATTTCACTCATGGAGCATAACCTTCTCTTTTTATGAAAATTGCATGTTTTCAAGTAGTATTACCTATGGGTATCTTCTATTATGAAATATGAACATAAACCATGTTGGATTTTAATCAAGTATTGATTGATTATGCATGAATGCTTATTTCATGCTTATTCCATGAATTGATTTTGTCTATTAAGACTATGCATGTTTTGAACTATGAAACTATGAAATATTATAAGCTTTTGTGATTGATTTCAAGGTACCTTAGATGAGTATTTTACTACGATATTGGTGGCTTAATTTGCATAGAGTTTACTCATCTTGTGTTACTCGTGAATTGCATGATTTTGAACAAGCATCATGAACCTACAATGTGTTTTATAAAATGACATGACAAGAATTCTCAAGTTATTCATGATCTATTACATGATTTACAAGTCAGGTGACTTCTTGATTATTAAGGGCTTTCAAGCATGTATTGAATTCATGAAAAGTATCTATGATTTTACAAGTATCAAGTTAAGCCCTATTTTAAGTTTTACCTCTTGTGAGCCATTCATGTTAAAGCAAGGGTTCATGTATGATTATGATCTACTCTCAGGTTCAAGTTAGGATCACTAGTAGAAGTCAAATATGTTTAAGAGCTACTCAAGTCATGTTCTTACAAGTTATTAATGTTATTATTAAAGTATGGTTATTTCAAGTATTCCATGGGTTTTGACTTAGCACTGATTGAGGCTTAAGATGGGGGCTCGACTCAAGGGATCCTTATATAAAGTCTTTAGTCTCTAAACTATGTGCCACCATAAGATTATGATTATTACCCTTTCTATACTAGTAGATCCATATAGTTTATGTTATCATGTTTGGTTTGCCTTGGCAAGTAAACCACACTTCACCGGGGGGTATTATGCCCGATTAGTTGAATTGGGGGGGTGTTAGGCCTCGGAGTCCAAGTTGGAGCTTCTTGGTCTATGTTAATTGAGGTCTCTTCCCACATATGTATGATATATTATGCAAGTTAAATGATTTACAAGCATGTTTTATTACAAGCATTAATCAAACATGCCATATTGAGATTATACATCCGTTGCTTATGATTATGCATTATGTATATATTGGCTTATGTCTTTGTTGTATTGCAACCCCGTACTTAGTTCATTCAAATGTACTAACGCATTCTCTATGCCTACATGATATTACCATGTAAGGATCGGAGCTCTTTTTTGTCATCCTCCACGTGGCTAGTTCGGTACTCCAGAGAAAAGTATTAGTTAGTCCTCCAGTCCGAGGACAATATCTAAGTTACTCTTTCTATGTTGAGAGTTCTTTATGTTAAATACTTCTTATCACGAGTGTGAGCCTAGAAAGTGTCTTAACCCCCACTTCATTCTAAGTTAGAGGTGTTATTAGATTCTATGTTATGTTTATGCTATTTGCTTGACTCTTTTATCATTTTATAAACTTCAAGGACTTCCTTTAGTCCCGCTCTCCTTTTTAATTATATCTTATTGAAGCTTATTTTGCTTCCACGACCAAGTATGCATGAATGATATGCTAAGAGGCTTATTTGGGGTTCCTTCAAGTTCTTTATTTGCTGTGTCATGTCTAGGCCCTAGGCTTGAGTTGTGACAGTCCCCGTGTGAGGCTAATTCTGATGGGTCAATGACCCAGTTACTAATATGATGTTGGAGGCTAAAGGGCCGATTGTTACCCGTGGATCCACTCACCCCTTCATACCCTGCTTGTGCGTGGGTGGACCCTCTAGGCTTATGGGGGTCTGGGGGCATTTAGGCTTAGAAACTAGGGCCTTAAACCCATGTACAACTGACCCTTCTTCTGATGATGTGGAGAGCTGGGCTCCATGATGGTTCTATGGGATTCTATGATTGTTCTATGGGATTTTATGATTTTTTGTCAGCATTATTATTGTGCACAGGTGTACCTTCGAGGCTTATAGGGGCTCAGTTGATGTACAGGAATAGATGCTAGGGCTTTGTATCTACGTATAACATTATACCTTAGTTGGGGGGTAGGTGTGGTATTGGCCTACACAGTCTTCATTAGTTAGTATCGATGTTCATTACTTGAGATGGTTCAGGTTATCATTGTTCATCACTCAATTAGTTCATTTTTGGTATGAGGGTTCCCAGAAATGCCTATTCCTTAATCTAAGTTTGGTTGCTACACTGCTATAGTTCTTTATATATTTAGACTTTATTTATGTTCACTATTTCACTTGATCAGCCAATGATGCCTACTGGGTGCCATTTTTAGTACTCACCCCTACTTCTGCATCTTCCCATGATGCAGGTCTAAGTATGGGCCGTGATAGCTGAGTTGGAGAACTTTAGGAGAGCTTAGGAGACTTTTGGTTAGCACCAGTAGCTCTGGCTTTCTCACAGTCTCCTACCTATTGATAGCCATCTTTTGCATCTATACATCAATCTTGTACACTAGAACTTGGTATTTTTAGGTGCACTCCTAGTTTATTATATTCTTATGATTATAGATATATGTATACGATATATCCTTATGTCTATTGTAGTTATGTATAGTTGACTTCTAGGTTCTGGGTAGGTTTCAACGTATATGTTATTGTTATATCAATTTGGTTTGGACTAGAGAGCTAGGACAGGTACCCTTGGGTTGGGAATTGGCTTGCTTGTTGGTGGAACCTAGCAGGAGCCGGGATCGGGTCGTGACAAGGTGTATCAGAGCCAGGTTGACTGGTCTTGGCTATACAGAGCTACCTTCTTATAGAGTCTTGTGAATTGGTACGAAGACATCCTTACTTATCTTCAGGGGGCTATAGAGGATGTTTAGTAACTTTCCTATGTTACTAATTCTTGTTATGCATCTCGTCAATGGTTCTTCTATTTTTGAGAATTTTGCTTTGTTCATCCCTCCGCGATGATGTCGTGTTGGGGCTAAACTTTGGGCAGGGAAAGTGCCACATTGTTAGTCCCAGATAGGGAGCAGCCCTCAGAGCCCCCTTGAGAAGAGGCTAGATGCCCTCGAGTTGTAATAGCTAGATAAGGAAGCTTACAGGCAGCGACAATGTAGAAGGGCCTCAGAGGCAGGCTTTGTGATTAGTACTTGATTGGTGGTGGTTATGAATTGCACTATGAGAGATGTTGTTTGGAATGGAGTTTGGTTATTCATATATCCATATGTCAGTAGCTTATTATAGGTTATATGGGTTATGAGCACTCTTGATAGAGATCCTGAAGGTAAGATAAGTTGTGATTGAGGTAAGGCTGAGCATTGGTGCCTTTTGGATATACGTATTCGATTATTTACCTACTGATTTTCTCTATTGGCTTTTCTTAAGTTTATTAGTATGTGTATGTAGTGGTTTTTAAGTAGTTGTCGCCTATGTTACGATTATATCTTATTGGTGGCTGAATGTAAGCCAAACCCTGTGATTTATAGATATGATTGTTTTGATGCTTACCTACTAGAGTAGGTAGTTCGATACTAGTGTACATTATATTTGAGAGGCCGACTGTCAATCATACCCCTGGCTACACCTTGTGCCTATATGGTTACGATTCTGTTGTGATGATTGTTGATATGCGGTTCTCCTGGTTTTTGGGTGACTGGACTTTGGGATAAAATGTTATGGCTGGAGGCTTATTTGGATCGTCTATTGTTGTATTGGGTATTCTTGCATTATTGATTAAGCTGCTGGCCCCTCTACCTTAGGAATTGGTTATGATTGCTAGCTAACTAGGACTGGGTTATTCGAATTCCTGGTTATGCTTTCCAGTAGGGATGTTGATCACCTAGTCGGGTTGTTTTATATTGAGTTATGGTTTCACATTGTTAGCTACATTGCTTAGCTTATCATCCACTTGAGTATGGGTTTTGGGGTTCTTTTATCCAGGTTAGTTACTGAAGTAATGGAATATCTATTTTCAGGATTATGATACGCGGGTCGAGTGATATTGTCGGATGGCCTCAGTTTTGATATTGCCCTGGAGGTGAACTGACTTGTTTCTATTTTGTGGTTCCTGATGTCATACTCTTGTTGGATGGTTTGAGCCTACACTGCAGGGCCTGTATTGTATAGACTTGTCACAGGACACTTTGCCAATGTTCAAAGTGTGCGAGATAGATTGAGAACAGCTCTGAGTTAGCACCTAGGGTTATGCCGACCATGAATGCTAATTTGTACAGTTTGAGCTTTGCGACTGATCAATTTTGAGTGTGTCACACCTAAGAGAATTCATGTAACGACCCAAGCCTAGGGCCTAAACATGACACGACGAATGGGGAACCCAAAGGGACCCCAAACAAGGCTCTTAGCATATCAATCACACATCCTTAGTCGCTAAAGCAAAATAAGCATCACAAGTTATAAAAAAGGGAAGCAGGACTAAGGGAAGTCTTGATATTCATAAAATCAATAAAGGAGTGAAGCTCATAGCATAATACATTATAGTGTCCAACAACACCTCTAACTTGGAATGGAGCGTGCGCTAAGCCACTTCCTGGGCTCACCCTCATAATAATAAGTATTCAACATAAGAAGGAGTCTCAACACAACATGGAGTAAATAGATATTGTCCTTAGAATTTAGGACTCACCAATGCTTTCTCCGAGAATCAAACTAGTCATATAAGGGAGGATGATCAAAAGGAGCTCGAGTTCCCACATGGTGATAACATATAGGCATAGAGTATGTGTTAGTACATTGAATGTACTAATATACAAGATGCTTTGCAACAAAGACATAAGCCAATATGTTCAAAATGCATAATCATAAGCAATGGATATATATAATCTCAACATGGCATGCATGGTCAATACTTGTAATAAAACATTCGTGTAAAATATTCAACTTGCATAGTACATAATACATATGTGGGAAGAGACCTTAACTGACATAGACCAAGTGAGCTACTACTTGGAATCCAAGGCATGTAACCCCTTTGGCAAGGGGATCGATGCATCTCACCCCCTCGATAAGGTGTGGTCTACTTGTCATGGTAGCCATACAATGAATAATCCGAGGTATGTCATCCCCTTATCAAGGTGATCGAGACCTGTCACCCCCTAGACAAGGTGTGGTATAACTAGATGGATCCACTAGAAAGCCATAAGAGAGATCATGTATAATCCTACGGTGGCACATAGTTTAGAAACTGAGACTTTATATAAGGTCCCTTTGGGTCAGCCTCCATCTTAAGTCTCAATCGGTACTAAGTCTAATCCCACAGAATACTTGAAATAATCATACTTTAATCATAACATGAATAACGT
>DF358165.1:101942-116410 GCA_000787875.1 Solanum virginianum | reverse complement strand
AATGTAGTAAAACCCCCATGTAGGTTTCCTTGAAATCCATCACAAGAGCTCATAATATTTGATAGTTTCATAGCTCAACATATGCATAGTCTGAATAAACAAAAACAATTCATAGAACAAGCTTGAAATAGACACTCATGCATAATCAGTCAATACTTGTCAAAACCCCAACATGATTTATGCTCATATTTCATAATAAGATATACCCATCGGTAGTACAACATGAAAATACACAATTTTCAAAAAAAAAGAAGGTTAGGATCCATGGGTGAAAGGACCCATGGATGAAGACCACCATACCTTCAACTTTGAATTCTTTGAGGTAGTCTTAGAGCTTGAAATGAGTCCTTGAGTCCCAAAATTGAGTTTGAAATCCTTAGATTTGAATAAGAGAATTGATAGAGTCTTAGAGAGGTTTTAGAGAGGGTTTTGTGAGTTATAGAGTTGAAAAATGGCTAAGTGTGGGTGATTTCACGTCTAAGTGGACATGGGGCTATGACCCCAATGCGCTTGGCCGAAATAGAAAAAAGTAAGGAAAATATTGCACTGGTCTGTGCCCCTAGAGCGACGAGGCCCAGATGCGGATTGCAATTTACCCAGTGGCGCACCCTGGGTGCGGACATCCACTGGAAATCATAAAATTAGCGAAAATTATTTTTCGTCGCAATCTTCTAAGATCTAGGTTATACCTATTTTCCCACTCAATTTTCCCCCCTTATCGAGAATATAAAGTCGAATTTTCAAAATCACGAACAGATTTTGAGATATATGGAAATTGTCATTATGGGACATTTCAAAGTACATGTGGAGCGCTCCAATATCTCCCCTTGGGAATATTCATCCCCGAATGTCAAAGAAACATTCGTAAGGAAAGTTATTATGAAGATTTCACCCCACATGAATGTAACAAATGCATTTAAACATCAGTTTTCAAAAATCTCGACATGAATGTCAAATATCGCCATAAATTTGTTACCACAGAACATGAATGCATGTAAAAATGACATGTGGCCTAAAACATAAGACTTGAAATCATATAGGGGACTTCAATTATTACCTTCATCTTGAGTATAGCAGAATAGATATGGGTATCGCTTTTTCATGTCCACCTCGACTTCCTATGTGGCACTTTCAACTTGTTGATTCCTCCAAAGAACCTTTATGGAAATTACATCTTTGTTTGTGAATCTCTTCACTTGTCCATCCAAAATCTCCATAAGGACCTCCTCCTAGGTCAAATTGTCATCTACAACACGCACAACTTCTAAGGTCAGTATAGCACTTGGGTCACCCACACACTTTCTCAATATAGACATATAGAATATCGGATGAACCATATTCATCTCCTTAGGCAACTCTAACTTATATGCAATCTTACCAACTCTCCTAAACACTTTATAAGGATATACAAACCTTGGGCTCAATTTCGCTTTCTTGCCAAATCGAACACACCCTTCATGGGTGAGACTTTCAAGTAAACCCAATCACCAACTTTAAACTCAAGATCTCTTCTCCTCGCATCAGAGTAGCACTTTTGTCTACTTTGGGCTGTTTTTAATCTCTCCCTTATCAACCTTACCATCTACAAGGCTTCTATGACCAAGTTTGGTCCTAGCAAAGCCATCTCCCCCACATCGAACCACCCAACCGAGGATCTGCAATGCCTACTATATAAAGCTTCAAAGAGAGTCATACCAATGCTTTAGTGGTAGCTATGTCATAAGCAAACTCAATAAGAGGAAGATGTTCATCCCAAGTACCCTTAAACTCCAAAACACAAGCTCTAAGCATATCCTTAAGAGTTTGGATAGTCCTCTCATCTTGGCCATCCATTTGAGGATGAAAAGCCACGCTAAGCTTCATCTTGGTACCAAGACCTCTTTGGAAGGACCTCCAAAAGTGAGAAGTGAATTAAGTACCATGATCCAAAATGATAGACAAGGGCAACCCATGCAATCTAACCAACTCATGTATATACAACTTGGCATAATCTTCGGCACCATAAGTGGTTTTGACCAGTAGAAAATGAGCCCCCTTCGTCATTCTATCTACAACAACCTAAATAGATTTAGTTTTTTCTAGTCTTAGGCAACCCAACCACAAAATAAATGTTGATTCCTTCCCACTTCCAAGTAGGAATATCTATGTCTTAGGCTAGGCCACCCGACCTTTGGTGTTCGGCCTTCACTTGTTTGCAATTGTGACACTCGGATATGAATTTGTCGATATCTCTTTTCATACCACCCTACCAATACACCTCCTCAAGTCTCTTTACATCTTTATAGAATGGAGGTGAATGGAATAGGATTAATTATGAACCCCCACCTCACCATCCTTCACAAAGGTCTTGAACTCTAGCATGGCAGGGTTAAGATGTTGTTTTGACTTTACTTCCTCAATCAAAGAAGATTTAGAACCATCAACAACACTACAACACCATTTTCAACTTCATCCAACCTAACCCCGAATCTATCCAACAGGTGAACTTCTCCAGCCACCTCTTTGCCACCATCATCAATATGAGCTAGACTACCCATGGATACTCTGCTTAGAGCATTGACCACAACATTATCTTTGTCGAGATGGTAATGTACACTCATGTCATAATCTTTAAGGAGCTCTAACCACCTTCTTTGTATGAAGTTGTGATCTTTTTGGGTGAACCCATGTTGGAGACTCTTGTGGTCGGTAAACACATCAACATGAACCCCATACAAGTAGTGACGTCAAATTTTAAAGAAAACACTATGGCTACCAATTAAAGATTGTATAGAGCCATATGCTATCACCTTGCCATTTTGCATCAAAACACACCCCAAATCAATTCTTGTGGCATCACAATATACCACAAACCCTTCCAGTAGAGCCAAGATAAGAGTGGAGACAACCTTATCTTTCAAAGTTTGGAAATAATTTTCACATTCATTGGTCCAATCGAAGTTTTCCTTCCTTTGGGTCAACTTTGTCATAGGAGAAACAATAGAAGAAAGGCTATTTACAGACCTCTAGTAGTAACCTGCTAAACGCAAGAAACTCCTAATATCCGACAGAGTCAAGGGTCTAGGCCAATTTTTTATCACCTCCGTCTTATTAGGATCCACCTTAATGCTATCACCCGACACCACATGCCCTAGAGAAGCAACCTCTTTCAACCAAAATTCACATTTTTCATATTTAGCAAACAACCTCTCATCCCTCAAGATTTGCAATACCATTCTCAAGTGATTCACTTACTCTTCCTCACTCTAGGAATAAATCAATATATCTTCAACAAAGACCACCACAAACATGTCAATGTTGGGTCTAAATACCCTATTCATAAGATCCATAAATATAACCAGTGAATTAGTCAACAAAAAGGACACAACCACAAACTCAAAGTGCCCATACCTAGTTCGAAAGCCCATCTTGGAAGTATCACACTCCCTCAACTTCACTTGGTGGTATCCGGAGCGAAGATCCATCTTAAAAAGTTACTTACCCCTTGTAGTTGATCAAAAAGGTCATCAATCCATAGAAGAGGGTATTTGTTCTTTATGGTAACCCTATTAAGTTGTCGGTAATCAATGTACATTCTCAGAGAACCATCTTTTTTCTTTACAAATAACACTGGTGCACCCCAAGTTGACTTACTACGCCTTATGAAACCCTTCTTGAACAAATCCCTCAACTAATCTTTCAACTCCTTCAATTTTTCCAGGGCCATACGATAAAAGAGAATGGAAATGGGTTGAGTATGGGGAATGAGGTCTATACAAAAGTCTATTTCCCTTTCGGGAGGAACACCGAAGTTCATCAGGAAAGACTTCAAGAAAATCATTGACCACCAGTACTGACTCAATAGGAAACACTTTGGACTCAAGATCCCTAACCCTCACAAGATGATAATGACAATCCTTAAAAATCAACTTTTGGGTTTTAAGACAAGAAAGGAATCTACCCTTGACCACCACATCATAGCTTTCCCTTTCAAGGACGGGGTCATAAGGGATTGTATTTTGACCCTACAAGTTCTACAATCAATGGAAGTATAATATGCATGTAAGCAATCCATACCAAGAATGATATCAAAATCCACCATATCTAATTCAACAAAATCATAAGACAAGACTTTATACAATATGAACAAGGGATAATTTCTATAGACTATTTTAGAAACAATGGACCCACAAACAGGGGTTGACACTTCATAAGGTTCACATAACAATTTGGGATTCACATGAAGCTTTTTGGCAACAAAAAGAGTAATGAAAGAAAGAGTGGCACTCGGATCTATCAATGCATACACATCAAAATAAAAAACCTTTAACATACCGGTGATGATATTGGGCACCTCATACACCCTTTGCCTTCCTTGAAGAATATAGAATCTATTTTTTCTGTGGAGCACCCCCTTGTTAGCCTCTCTTTGTCCTTGGATCAGCATTAGCACCTTGGACTTAAGGACGACCATCTCTACCATTTTTTCGAGCATGAGGATAATTAAAAACCTTGTGACCCATCTCATCACAACCATAACAAGCATTGGAGTCTGGGCCACTATGGTTTCTACCATAACTTTGGCACTTAGGATTAAGCACTCCACTATTACCACTTTGGAATCTTATTAGGAGCATTGGAAGACCCTTGGCCTTGGAACTTGTGGCCTTGAGAAAATCGGCCACCCTTGGAAGCTTGGAAACCACCTTCAAAATGAGCCCTCTTGGACTCACCACTTTTTTATTTTTCTAAGCTTTTCCCCCTTTAGTTGCTCGACATAAGTCATAAGCTGAGATAAATCCATATCAATCACTAGCATGAAGGTACGATATTCTTCATTAACCAAGTCAGCACTCTCGACACAAATTTGTTCATTCTAACTCTAGTGTCGGCCACTAAATGTGGAGCATATTTGGAAAGCTTGTCGAACTTGAGGGCATACTCCCTCACACTCATGGAACCTTGCTTAAGGTTCATAAAATCCATCATCTTAACCTTTGTTAGCTCAATAGAGAATAAGCAATTGAGGAAAGTGGCTTTGAACTCCTCCCAAGGAATTGTATCATCATCTCTCCTCTCCAATTTCCATTGGGTGAAGAAACTTTTTGCAGCACCTTTAAGTTGGTAGGCCGCTAACTCTTATTTCTCTTCCAAATTGACCCTAATGATAGATAGCACCTTATACACCATATCAATGAACTCTTGGGGATCATTCCGGCTTGGATTCATGGAACTCCAGTAGGTTCATTGTTATGAAATCCCTCACCCTTAAGGATGGAGTGGAGCATGAAGGGCTTGGGTCCCTTGGTTCATTTGGTTGGTCATAGCATAGGCCAACATTATGATAATATCCCAAAACTCTTCAGGGCTAACACTTTATCTTGATGAACTTGAGGAGCGGGAGGGGCCAGCTGCTCCTCAGGTGTACAGGATCTTCTTAGTCTTCCCCTTAGAATCGAAAAGATCTAGAAGGAAACAAGAGCATTCGTTAGGGGAAAAGCCTTATAGTTAGACCTAAAGCATGATATAGACCATGAAGAAGTAAAACATTTCCTAAAATGCCTCATAGCTTCTCATTCATAGTTGTGGCATGCTTCACAACCATGAATAAGACTCTAATTGATGTAGTGTGTTGGATTTTCAAGGACTATTACTAACCTAGTGCTCTGATATCCAGCTTTTCAGGATCCAAGCCTAAGGCCTTGACGTGACACGGTGAATGGGGAACCCGAAAGGACTCCAAACAAGCCTCTTAGTATATCAATCACACATCCTTGGTCGCAGAAGCAAAATAAGCATCACAAGTTATTTAAAAAGAGAAGTGGACTAGGGGAAGTCTTGATATTCATAAAAACAATAAAGGAGTCAAGTTCATAGCATAATACATCATAGTATCCAACAACACCTCTAACTTGGAAAGGAGGGGGGGCTAAGACACTTCTCAGACTCACCCTCATAATAATAAGTATTCAACATAGAAAGGAGTCTTAACATAACATGAAATAAATAGATATTGTCCTCAAAATTAAGGACTCACCAACACTTTCTCTGAGAATTGAACTAGACATGTGGGGGAGGATGATCAAAAGTAGGTTCGGTTCAACCATGGTGATATCATGTAGGTATAGAGTATGCATTAGTATATTTGAATGTACTACTATACAGGATGCAATGCAACAAAGACATAAGCCAATATGTTTAAAATGCATAATCATAATCAATGGATATATATAAACTCAACATGGTAAGCATGATCAATGCTTGTAATTAAACATGCTTGCAAAACATTCAACTTGCATAGTATATAATACATATGTGGGAAGAAACCTTAATCGACATAGACCAAGCGATCTACTATTTGGAATCCAAGGTATGTCACCCCCTTGGCAAGGTGATCGAGGTATGTCATCCCCTTGACAAGGTGATCGAGGCATGTCACTCCCTCGAAAAGGTCTGATCTACTTGCCATGATAGCTATATAATGAATAATTCGAGGCATGTCACCCCCTCGTCAAGGTGTGGTATAACTAGATGGATCCACTAGAAAGCCATAAGAGAGATCATGTATAATCCTATGTTGGCATATAGTTTAGAGACTAAGGCTTTACATAAGGACCTCTTGAGTCGAGCCCCAATCTTAAGTCGCAATCGGTGCTAAGTCAAATCCCATGGAATACTTGAAATAATTATACTTTAATCATAACATGGATCCATGGGTTAAAGGACCAATGGATGAAGACCCCATACTTTAAACTTGAATTCTTTGAGGTGAACTTGAAGTAGTCTTAGAGCTTGAAATGAGTCCTTGAGTCCCAGAAATGAGTTCGAAATTCTTAGATTTGAATGAGAGAATTGATAGAGTCTTAGAGAGGTTTTAGCGAGGTTTTTGTGAGTTATACAATTGAAAAATGGCTAAGTATGAGTGATTTCACATTTAAGTGGGCATGGGGCTATGACCCCAATGCCCTTGATTGAAATAGAAAAAGTAAGGAAAATATTACACTGGTCTGCTCCCGTGGCGTGACGCGGACCAAATATGGACTACAATTTACTTAGTGGCAGTAAATAGCCACTAGAAATCATAAAATTAGCAAAAATTATTTTTCGCCATAGATATTCTAAAATTTGGGTTATACCCATGTCCCACTCAATTTTGCACCCTGATCGAGAATATGAAGTCAGATTTTTGAAATCACGCATGAATTTTGAGATATATAGAAATTACGATTATGGGGCATTCTGAAGCACATGGAGGGGTGTTTCATAAGACATGAATATGGTCAATGCAAGTGAAAAAATAGATTATGAGGCATTTTAAAGTACATGTGGGGCATTTCAAGTCATGTGGGTTGGAAGGTGAGGTGAGCTTGGGCCTGATGTGTCAGTCCTATTAAGGTTTTGGAATGGGTTGGACAAATTCCATCTGAGTTGGCCCTACCTCTAACTTGTTCTGCTATACATCCTGTTCTTTGCATATTGATGGTGTGCCAGTGTATTGTAGATGAGTTACATGTACTCTTGAATGTTTTTGTTGAGTTAAATGATGGTCGAATATTGTTAAGGGAGATTTTAGTGCAATATATTCTGGGTGTTATACCTGGATCTTTTATGGCCATTATGAGTGGCTAATGGTGTCTGTCAAGCTGGCTACTATGCTATATTGTAAGGATTCGGTGACTTGTAAGCACCGGTGGATGTTGTTGCAGTTGTTGCTATAGGTTAATTGTTAGATCCTATAGAATGAGGGCCTGAATGGTAATAACTATTGAGGACCTATTTGAGAATTGAGATATGAATGCCTGGGTATGAAGAGAAGTACAAAGAGCCTTCTGAGTAGGTAGCCTTATGGGGATTTACTGCATTGGTGAGTGTTTGGTGGCGAATTATTGTAGAATACAGAACATGTTTATGATTTATATACTCGTGGTTTGGATTGGAGACTATAGGTATGCCTATGTTCGTACTTTTGTGGACGAAAGTCCTATTTGTGGAGGATGTTGTGATGAACCTCTGAGTAATTCTATAATTTTGTTGTTATTATGTCAACTTGAACATGTGTATAGTGACCTCGAGACTATTGGGTTAATTATTGTTCTGTTTTTTTGGGAGTTATGTGAATTTTTGAGTTAACCAGGAAGTTATACTTGTAAAATAAGTTTTTGAGTAAAGTCCTAGTAAACGACCTTGGAATGGAATTCTGACAATTCCATTAGCTCCAGAATGGTCCAATTAGGGTAGGAGCAATATCGATGCAATTATATTATAGATTGCAAATTTGGCCGCCAGAATTAATTAATAGTTAATCCAATCAATGCTCTCAAGAACCGTGCCCTGGATGAGAATTTTGATTGCTTGATTAGCTCTAGAATATCGATTTTTGTCTGGTTCAACCCATTATTTGATACCAAGGACTTCTGGATTTGATTTGACCTCCGGGGGCTTTTCGTTAAAAGTTCCAGATAAAGAGGTAGGACCATCACTTTATCGCAGGAAGCTCTGTTGGGAATTTCAACTGTACCGTCGAATCCGAAATGTCAAAGTCCATAGGGTTACATAGTTCATTTATGAAAAGAGGAATCCGAATAAGCCCGAAATGACAATAAAGAGATAGAAAGAAGAATGAAAAGAGAGAGGGATACGTGGCCTATTTTGGGGCTACCACGTGGCATGGCCAGGCGCTGCCACATGGTAAAAATGTGTCAGCTATCATTGCATATATATATGTACATAAGTTTCCTGGAAGTTATATATATTATAGATGTAGGTGCCCGTGCCAATGCAGACCCAATATTTGTTATTTTGCGTTTCAATTTATGTTATATCGATAGAATTTAGAAAGCCAATTAAATTTTAATATGATTTTTAAATACTTTAAATTATTAATTACTGTGAACTATAGTGTTTTTTTACATAATTTTTAAATATAATATGTTATTCCTCTTGTCCAAATTTATGTGGCACAAATAAAATTTCGAAAGTTAATTTTTTTTTATGTATTTTACTTTTTTGTTTTATTAATAATTTTTTATTTAATTTTTATATATAGATATATTACTATTGTTAATTTTGTCCCCTTTTATGTGACATCGATAGATTAATTTCAATAACCAGTTAAATTTTATATTTATTTTTAAAAAAGTTTGAAGTTGTCAAATATCATGATTTATAGTATTTTTTATACTTATCTAGATTCATTATAATTTTTACCGTAGCTTACTAACTAAATAATACATGTTATTTCTTCTGTCCCCCTTTATGTGACGCCAAAGGATTAATTTCAATAATCACTTAATATTTTTTATTTATTTTTAAAAAAAAAATTAGAAACAAGCAGCTGAAGCAGACAAGTATCATGATTTATAGTCTATTTTTTTATACGTATCTAGATTTTTGATAATTTTTATGTAGCTTCCTAATTAAGATTAAATTAATTTCAATAATAAAAAATTTTAAAATCAGGCAGCTGAATGAGGTACGCCAATGGGCAGCTGCCTACTTAAGCAAGCACCTGAAGCAGGAATGTCGTGCAACAACTACCTGCTTCAGCTGCTTTATAGCCTCTTGTATATAAGAGAATATATATATTCCCTTCAACTTTGCGTTGCAATTCTAAGCTCATTTTTCATCCGATTTTAGTGATTTAAAAGACTTGGTGACTCAATTTTTTGCAAGAAACGTTGTGATGAAGTCAGATTTGGGATTTGACATGTATTTTGAGGTAAATCTTTGCTTTTTCTTTGTTGATATATCGAGAATGAGTGAAAAATTTATATTACAATATCTCAGTCATTTGTTAAGGAATTATGTAAAATTTGTGTCTAAATTGTTCTACTTTCTTAGAGGAACACTGTGGTATATTGAGTTTTCACTGATTTTTTCTGGGTTTTGAGAATTTTAACCGAGAAATTATTTGAAAAGAATTTTTTCCCAGTAAAGCTTTTAACTTTGTTTTTAGGACATTTCTCGGTCTTCTGGGGTCCATTTTGGGCCAAATTTTTGGCTGTGGACTCATGGAGATATGGGGATTATTTTACTGAGATTGGTTTATTATTTCATGTGTAGGCCCTGATTTTTCCCATTCTATTCGTAATTGATGTAATTTCATTCATTTCTTGAGATTTTACAGCCAAACCAACTGTAATGATCTTGTGACTTATGTTTTGATAGCTGAGCAAAATTAGGAGGTGATTCAATGGAGAAAAACTTGGTTCAATTGATATGGAGCAAGAGACGTCAGATTCCAGGTAGACTAGGCTTTCTCTAAATCCTAGACTAAGCTAAAATGTTTGCAGATTTGAGTTGGAATAACTAGGAATGTACTATTTATGGATTGAGTTATGTACTATAGGTTGTATATGGATGGATGTGATCTGTGTTTAATGTATATATATAATGTTATGTGACGGTAGTTGTTGTATTGAGGACTGCATTGGCTGTAGCTGCTATTTACCATAAGTTCTTACATTATATGGCTATGAAAGGTCTTGTAAGGGGTTAGCTAGAGCTATGAACACGTGACAGGTATGTACACAGAGTTTGACTCTTTCTTGGGTTTGTGTGTGGTTTGAGGCTACCAAAATATACTAGTTATTGAAGTTGACTTGTAACTGAATGCTACCCTATGCACTGAATCTAGTATCTATATCTGGTTGGTATGTATATCTATGATATGGTTGCGATTATCTATATCTTTTCTGAGTGTTTCTGTTAGAATTTCCTGATTAAACATGCTTTTATGTTGCCTTGTGGTTTATATGATCATGTGTACTGTTGTCATTTCTTAGGTACTTATGTCACTATTTAGTGACTAGAGATAAACCATGTTCTAGGAACGAGTATAGTGCACCCCTAAGGGAGCCTTGCATTCTGTGATATGAAAGGTTTTGATACTGAGCCACTGGCAGGTTAGAGATGGTTCTTTGACCCTAGTAGCTTAGTGTAGTCTATATCCTACACACTTTTGTGGGTTATGTGTCATGAAACACTAGCTATGTAGGTTAGGCCTGGGAACTGTCGTCCTGTTTAAAGAAGGGCATATTATCAGTGGGCAGGCACATGGTTGTCTTGGGCAAAATCCTTGATAGCTATTGGGCTAAGATGTGATTTTGGGTAGGTGACATCCTTCTATTTATCTATCCTCTTAGTCCTTAGCTTAGGTTATACCAACACTGCCTTATGAGTTGCTTTACACAGGAAAGGACCTAGGAAGGGCCGAATATGGGCTAGCGCCTTGGGACTAGCATGTGTTCTGACTTGACTAATACCAGTATGAATGTGTATAACCTATTGGTACTGTATACGATGACTAGGAGATTGTGCATTCATTATATGTCATACTGTGGCTTGACTCTAATATAGATATGACTCGAGTTGGTTTAGGTGTCTTAGATATTTATGATTTGCTATAATGGTTTATGTTTACTCTAACTTGTGATTGATGAGGTTATGATATACTTGGCATTAATTGGGCATTATTCTATGGTGATATGTGATTCATATATATATATATCTATGCATCCTGATGTACTACTGATAGTTGTTGTACACTGGTTTTCCCCATCTGATGTCAGAGTATCTATTATACCTGAGAGAGGTGGTAGTTAATGTTGTGTGGGTTGGATTTAGGTTGTGGGATTCCTGGGTTGTATGGTCATCGCCTACGTTCATTCTGGGCATGATATGATTGTTGTCGCCTACACTACATGACTTTAGATTTCTGAATCTGTATATACTGGTTGAGTAAGTGTTATTGACATCTCTTCCCAGATGATGCTCCCTGTCACTGTTGAGCACTGGTGGTCGCATTTGTTGAGTCAGATTCTTAGGTGAAGCTCCCCGTGAACTTATGTCCCAGTCACTAAGACTATGATGCCATGTGACAGATACAAATTCTGAGGATTGAGGTCGGCTGAGTTTTGGGTTGAGGACCCCATGACTGATGGTCAGTGGGACTGGTCCCCGAGAATGCTATTTTTTGATGATACACTGCTAGTATGATAGGGGGATTCTTTCTCCCTTAGGCGATACGTCGCACAGTTACATTTATGGTCAGATCACATGGTCCTAGCTAATCGCCCGACTGGACGTCAGGTCGGAAGACCTAAGGGTTAGAGTACCAACTGTAATGATCTTGTGACTTATGTGTCAGATCACATGGTCCTAGCTAATCGCCCGACTGGACGTCAGGTCGGAAGACCTAAGGGTTAGAGTCCCTTGGTGATATTATAGGTTCTAGTCCTCCTGCTACACTACTTTTGATGGGTTGGGGACCCGATTACTATTGGGATGTTGGTGGCCGAGGCCCCATTATTACCTATGGATCCACTCACTTGCTAACACCTTGATTGTAATTGGGGTAATCCTATGTTCTTATGGGGGCTCATGGCGCATTTAGTCTTAGAGACTAGGGCCTTACACCCACATACAACTAACTTTTCTTCTGATGCTTTGTAGTGCTGAGCTCTGTGATGGTTTATGGGATTCTATGATGGTTTTATGGAATTCTTGATTTTTTTGTCAGAATTATTACTATGTGTGGGTGTACCTTCGGGGCTAATGGGGGCCTAGTTGGTGCACATACATAGATACTAGGGCCTCGCACCAGTGTACAACACTATACCTCAGTAGATGGTAGTTGTGGTATTGGCCTACGCAGTCTTCATTAATCGGTATTGATGTTCAGTTATTGGGTTGGTTTAGGTTATTTGTTTCTTCACTTGATTGGTTCTGTAGTGGTTTGAGGGTTCTCAGGCATGCCTATGCCTTGATCTGAGTTTTTTCTTCTACACTGTTGCAGTTCTTTATAAATTTAGACTTTATTTGTGTTCACTATTTCACTCGATCGGCTGATGATGCCTACTGGGTGCCTTTTTTGGTACTTACCCCTACTTCTACATATTCCCATGATAGATGTCAAGGCACGGGCCGTGATAGCTGAGTTAGGGAACTTTGTGAGCACTTAAGAGACTTTTGGTGTGCATGGTAGCTCTGGCTTTTACATAGTCTCCTTCCTGTTGATGGCCATGTTTTGCATCCAGACATCGACCTTGTATAGTAGAGCTTAGTTTTTGTAGGTGCACTCCTGATTTTGTATATTATTTTGGTTATTGATATATGTATACGATAATTCTTGTGTTTATTATAGTTCTGTACAATTGACTTCTAGGTTTGGGGTAAGTTTTGGCATATATGTTATTGTTGTATTGATTTGGTTTGGACTAGAGAGCTAGGCAGGTACCTATGGGTTGTGAATTGGCTTACCTATAGGTGGGACCTAGCAAGCACCGTCATGACTGGAACCGAGTCATGACAATCATAGTCTCCATACACAAGATAGCATAACACACAAAAGCCAGTATATAGATTTTACATAATATCCAACAATGCCTCTAAGTCATGGAATAAGATGGGGGCCAAGACATGTCTCAGGCTCACCCTCAAAGTAAAGATATAAGTGGAAATAACATAATAGGTAGATACAAGGTGGTTTGTCCTTGGATGATAGGACTCACCATAAGCAACCCTCACAATCCAAGCTTACTGTCAAGAGGTGGATGAAGATAATCTCTGGTCCCTATATGGTTAAATCATGTAGGCAAAGATTATATGTTAGTATATTTAGATGCACTAAGTATGCGGGTATGCAATGTATATGAACTCATTAAATGTGCATTTTAATGTTAGATGATAAGGGTATATGTATATAGTTAGAAGTATATAAGAAACAATGATACATCAATATGCCATGAAATCCATGATACGTGAAATGGCATAATACTTCAACATAACGAGGATGTGACCTTATTTGACATCTTAAACCCATTATCACGACCCAAGCCTAGGGCCTAGACGTGACACAGTGCAAGGTAAACCCGAAGGTACCCCAAGCAAGCCTCATAAAGCATTATTACACATCCTTGGTTGCGGAAGCAATAAATCAAACATCAAAGATAAAGGAATAGGAAAACCGGGGATAAGAGAAAAGCTTGCTCAACATCATAATCAAGAGACAGGAGTTAAACTCTTATCATATATACATAACATGTCTAACAACAACTCTAATACATAGATAAGAGCGGGGGCCAAGACAAGCTAAATGGGCTCACCCTCATAGTCAAAATAAACAATAAAAAGGAATGTCTCAATATATAATAGAAGACTCATAGACTAATGTCTCCCTAGTGGAGAACTCACCAACTAGCTTGAATAGCACTAACTAGCAACGTGGAGGAGGAGGATGATCAACTTGGGCACCAATTCCTACACGGTGATATCATATAGGCATAGAGTATACGTTAGTACGTTTGAATGTACTAAGTATGTAGGATGCAATGCGAACAAGAATTAAGCATCATAATCAAAATACATATCAATAGGTAATAGGCATAATATAACAATATGGCATGCATGATCAATGCATAAGTAAAACATTCTTAAGTACTCATGCTCATATAGGATATTATATTTGTAGAAGAGACCAAGCTAGATTT
>DF358165.1:36172-97869 GCA_000787875.1 Solanum virginianum | reverse complement strand
TTCTTTGGATCCACCTTAATGCTAGCTACATCTTTGTTTCTTAACCTCTTTACTTGCCTACCCAAAATCTCCACTGTGCCCTCCTTATAGGTCAAATTATCTTCTACCACACCCACAACATCCAAGGGCACTATTCCACTTGGGTCTCCCACACACTTTCTCAACATGGATACATGAAAGACCGGATGAACCATATTAATCTTCATAGGCAACTCCAACTCATATGGAACCTTGACCACTCTTCTCAAAACTTTATAAGGACCCACAAACCTTCGGAACAATTTCCCCTTTTTGCCAGATCGAACCACACCCTTCATAGGTGAGACTTTCAAGTAAATCCAATCACCAACCTTCAACTCAAGATCTCTTCTCCTCACGTCGGAGTAGGACTTTTTTCTACTTTGGGCCATTTTCAATCTTTCTCTTATAAACCTCACCTTTTCCAAGGCTTCCATGACCAAATCCAGACCTAACAAAGCCATTTCCCCTACTTCAAACCACCCAACCGAGGATCTACAATGCCTACCATAAAGAGATTCAAAAGTAGCCATACAGGTGCTTGATTGGAAGCTACTGTTGTAAGCAAACACAATGAGTGGAAGATGTTCATCCAACTACCCTTTAACTCCAAAACACAAGCTCTAAGCATATCCTCAAAATTTTGGATAGTCCTTTCGGCTTGAGCATCCATTTGAGGGTGAAAGGTCATGCTAAGCTTAACCTTGGTACCAAGACCTCTTTGGAAAGACCTCCAAAAGTGAGAAGCGAATTGAGCACCACGATCCGAAATAATATACAAGGGCACCCCATGCAATCTAACCAACTCATGTATATATAACTTGGCATAATCTTCGGCACCATAAGTAGTTTTGATCAGTAAGAAGTGAGCTGACTTTGTCATTCTACCCACAACAACCCAAATGGAGTCAAAATGTTTCCTAGTGTTAGGCAATCCAACCACAAAATCTATGTTTTCTCCTCTCACTTCCAAGTAGGAATCTCTATATCTTGGGCTAGGCCACACGACCTTTGATGCTCGGCCTTCACTTGTTGGCAATTGTGACATACGAATATGAACTTGGCAATGTCTCTCTTCATACTATGACACCAATACACCTCTCTCAAGTCTCTATACATCTTTGTAGAACCAGGGTGAATAGAAAATGATGAATTATGGGCCTCTTTCAAGATTAGTTATCTCAAATCATCTACATTAGGCACACACAATCTACCTTGATACCTAAATGCACCATCTCCCCTTCGGAGAAAACCTCCACTTTACCATCTCTCACCAAAGCCTTCAACTCTAGCAAGGCAGGTTGATGATCTTGTTTTGCCTTTACCTCCTTAATCAAGGAAGACTTAGAACCATCAACAGCCACTACACCACCATTATCCATTTTAACTAACCTAACCCCCAATCTAGCCAACCGGTGAACCCCTCTAGCCACCTTTTTACCACCATCATCAACATGAGCTAGACTACCCCTTGACACCCTACTTAGAGCATCAACCACAACATTAGCTTTGCCGGGGTGGTAATATACACTTATATCATAGACTTTCAGGAGCTCTAACCACCTTCTTTGTCTCAAGTTAAGATCTTTTTGGGTGAACACATATTGGAGACTCTTGTGGTCGGTAAACACATCAACGTGGACTCCATACAAGTAATGATGCCAAATTTTCAAAACAAATGCCATGGCGGCAAATTCAAGATCATGGGTGGGATAATTCTTGTCATGTACCTTACGTTTTCTAAAGGCATATGATATCAGCTTACCATATTGCATCAAAACACACCCCAAACCAATTCTTAAGGCATCACAATATACAACTAATCCTTCCAACCCTTCCGGTAGTGACAAGATAGGAGCGGAGACAAGCTTATCTTTCAAAGTTTGGAAAATCTTATCACATTCTTCGGTCCACATGCATTTTGACTTCTTTTGTGTCAATTTAGTCATATGAGAAGCAATAGAAGAGAAGCCATTTATAAACGTCTGGTAATAACCCACCAAACCCAAGAAACTTCTAATGTCAGATGGAGTCAAAGGTCTAAGCCAATTTCTAATCATCTCCATTTTCTTTGGATCCACCTTAATGCTGTCACCCAACACCAAATGCCCTAGAAAAGAAACCTCTTTCAAACAAAACTCACATTTCTCATATTTTGCATTCAACCTCTCTTCCCTCATGATTTGCAACACCACCCTTAAGTGATCCACACGCTCCTCCTCACTGTGGGAATAAATCAAGATATTATCAATAAAAAACACCACAAACAAGTCAAGGTAGGGTTTAAAGACCCTATTCATGAGATCCATAAAAATAGCCAGTGCATTAGTTAACCCAAAGGACATATCCACAAACTCAAAGTGCCCATACCTAGTCCAAAACGTCATCTTGGGAATGTCACACTCCCTCACTTTCACTTGGTGATACCCGGACCAAAGATCAATCTAAGAATAGTGTCTAGACCCTTGAAGTTAATCAAAAAGGTGCCGGTAGTCAATACACATTCTAAGAGAACCATCATTTTTCTTCACGAACAACACTGGTGCACCCTAAGGTGTCTTACTAGACCTTAGAAAACCCTTCTCCAACAAATCCCTCAATTGCTCTTTCAATTCCTTTAACTCTGCCGGGGCCATACGGTAAGGGGGAATATAAATGGGTCGAGTATTAAGAAGGAGGTCAACACCAAATTCTATTTCCCTTTCGGGAGAAACACCGGGAAGCTCATCGAAAAAGACAACTAGAAAATTATTAACCACCGAAACTGACTCTATAGAAAGGACTTTGGACTCAACATCCATAACCCTCACAAGATGATAGAGACAACCCTTAGAAATCAACTTTTGGGCTTTAAGGCAAAAAATGAATCTACCCTTGACCACCACATCACAACTTTTCCAATCAAGGATGGGTTCATTAGGGAATTGGAATTTGACCCTATGGGTTCTACAACTAATAGAAGCATAATATGCATGCAACCAATCCATCCCAAGAATGACATCAAAATCCACCATATCTAGCTCTACAAAATCACAAGGCAAGATTTTATGCAATATGAACATGGGGAAACTCCTATAGACTCTTTTAGCAATAATAGACTCGCCAACAAGCTGAGGTTGAAACTTCATACGGTTCACATAACAATTCGGGACTAACATAAAGCTTTTTGGAAACCAAAGGAGTAATAAAGGAAAGAGTGGCACCTAAGTGTATCAATGAATACACATCAAAATAAAAAAACGTTTAACATACCTATGATGACATCGGGCACCTCATCCACCCATTGTCTCCTTTGAAGAGCATAGAATCTATTTTGCCTTGGAGTACCCCATTGTTGGCCTCCTCTTCCCTTTGGACCAGCATTTGCACCTTCGCCGTGTGGTTGACCATCTCTACCTTTGTTTTGAGGATGAAAAAAATCAATCAACTTATGAACCATTTCACCACAACCATAGCAAGCATTAAAGTTTCTCAAAGATGAGCTATTATGGTTCCTACCACACCTTTGGCACATAGGGCTGGGCACTCTATCACCACCACATTGGAATCTTAGATTGTCATTAGCAAACCTCCCATTAAGAGCATTGGAAGGACCTTAGCCTTGGAACTTGTGGCCTTGAGAAAACTGGCCACCCTTGGAATTTTGAAATCCATCTTCAACACGGGCCCTCTTGGACTCACCATTTCTTCTCTTTCTAAGCTTTGCCCCATTCAAGTTTTTGGCATATTTCATGAGGTGGGAGAAATCCATATCACCTATTAGCATGGTGGTACGACACTCCTTATTAACCATGTCGGACACACCTGACACAAATTTGTTCATCCTTGATCTTGACTCGCCAACCAATTGTGGGGCATACTTGGAGAGTTAGTTGAACTTGAGGGCATACTCCCTGACACTCATGGAACCTCACTTAAGGCTCATAAACTCTAATATTTAACCTCCCTTAGCTCAATAGGAAAGAACTGATTGAGGAATGCATCTCTGAACTACTTCTAAGGAATAGTATTACCATCTCTCTCTACAACTTCCATTGTGTGAACAAAATTTGAGCCACCCCTTTGAGTTTGTAGGACAACTCCGCCTTTTCCTCCGAATTGACCGCCATGATAGATAGCACTTTGTACACCTCATCTATGAACTCTTAGGAACCCTCATCCATCTTGGATCCATAGAACTCTGGTGGGTTCATTCAAGTGCAATCCCTCACCCTATAAACCAGAGTGTGAGAATGAGAGACCTGGACCCCTTGGTAAATTTGGTTGGTCATATCATGAGCCAACATCGTAATAGCATCCCAAAACTCATCTTGGGCTACGTCTCCACCTTGAGGAGCTTAAGGAGCAGAAGGGGCCAATTGCTCCTCACATGTATGGGCTCTCCTTAGTCTCCCTATAAGATTCAGGAATAGCAAAGAGCATTCGTTAGGGGAAAAGCCTTACACTAACATCTAAAGCATGATATAGTTCATGAAGAAGTGAAACATTTCCTAAAATGTCTCATATCCTCCTATTCATAGTTGTGGCGTGCTTCACAACCATGAAAAAGACTCACCATGGGACCATTAACAACCTAGTGCTCTAATACAAAGTTTGTCACATCCCAAGCCTAGGGCCTAGATGTGACACTGTGAATAGGGGAACTCAAAGGGACCCAAATGAGCCTCTTAGTATATCAACCACATATCCTTGGTCATGGAAGTAAAATAACAACAACAAGAGATAAAGATAATGGAAAACACGACTAAGAGAAGTCTTTGATAATCATAAACATTCAAGAGTCAAGCTCATAATATAAGTACATCATATGTTCCAACAACACCTCTAACTTAGATTGGAGCGGGGGCCAAGACATTCTTCGGGTTCACCCTCATAATAACAAATTTTAAGCATGAAGAAACCTCAATAAAGAAAGAGTAAAATAGAAAGTGTCCTCGAACTTGAGGACTCACCAAAGCTTATCTTCAAAGCACTGAACTAGCCACGTGAAGGATGATCGAGAGGTGCTCCAGTCCTTACATGGTAACATCATGTAGGCATAGAGTATATTTTAGTACATTTGAATGTACTAAGTACGTAGGATGCAACACAATAAGACATAAGCTAGCAGAGCCAAAATGCATAATCTTAAGCAATGAATAGGTATAATATCAATATAGCATGTATGATCAATGCTTGAAGTAAAACATGTTTGTGAATCATATAACTTGCAAAATATATATTTCATGTGTGGAGAAGACCATAACCAACATAGACCAAGTGAACTAATACTTGGAATCTAAGGCATATCACCCTTTTGGAAGGTGATAGAGGTATCCAACCCTCAACAAGGTGATTGGGCATGTTACCGCCCCAACAAGGTGGTCGAGGTATCCACCCCCAACATGGTGATTGGGCATGTCACCCCTAATAAGGTGGTCGAGGTATCCACCCCTCAACATGTTGATTGGACATATTACCCCCAATAAGATGATCGAGGTATCTACCCCTCAATATGGTGATTGGGCATGTCACCCTCCAACAAGGTGATTAAGGCATGCCACCCCTTCAACAAGGTGATTGGGCATGTCACCCTTTAACAAAGTGTGGTCTACTTGCAACACTGTAGATACTTTTCATGAATTCAATGCATATATGCAAGCCCTTAATCATCATAAAGCCACTTGAGTTGTAAACCATGTAATAGATCATCAATAACTTGGGAATCCTTTTCAAGACATTTTATCAAACACTTGGTGGGTATGTCATGCTAGTTCAAAATCATGCAATTCAAGAGTGAAATAATATGAGAAAACTTAATGTAAATCAACCCACCAACACATAGTAAAACCTCATGTAAGATACCTTGATATCTATCATCAAATCTCATAATAGATTATAGTTTTGTAGCTCAAAATATACATAGTCTCAATAAGCAAAAACCATTCATAATATAAGCTTGAAATAGATAGATATGCATAATCAATCAACACTTCGTAAAACACCAACATAATTTTTAATCAAAACCCATAATAAGAGATACACATAGATGACACAACTTGACAACACATAATTTTCATAAAAAGGGAGAATGGGCTCCATGGGTGAAAGGATCCAATAGATGAAACCCTCATACCTCAAACTTGGGTTTTCTTGAGTTGAGCTTTAAGAGAACTTGGAGCTTGAAGAGAATACTTGAGTTCCAAAGTTATGCTTGAAATTCGTGAAATTTGAATGAGATATTTGGTTAAGTCTTGGAGAGGTTTTTGAGAGGGTCTTGAGTGATATAGAGTTGAAAAATGGCTAAGTATAGGTGTTTTCATGCATAAGTGTGCATGGGGCTATGGCCCCAATGTCCTAGGGCCGAAATGAAAAAATAAGGAAAAAGTTAAATTGGTCTTTATTGACAACCCAATGTGAAGGAAGATTTAATACTAATCAAAGCCTAGTCCGCATCGCAGCCTGGTTGCAGATGTACAATGGATAAGAAAAATTTGTGAAAATTATTTTCACTATGGGTCATCTAAAATCAGTGTTATACCCATTTCTCACTCAATTTTGCCCCTTGATTGAGAATATAAAGTGAAATTTCTGATATCATGTATGGATTTTGAGATATATGGAAATTACGAATATGGGCATTTTTAAATCACATTTTTGGGGCATTTCAACCTCATTGAAAAAGAGGTGCATTTTCCTCAATGCACACAAAAAATGCAAAATAAAGCATAGAAGTCTTAAAGAACATACCTGGGTGCCTAAGCACCTGTCTCTATCTTAGGTTGCCTCCCAATCAATGCCTGATTTATTGTCACAGCACGACAAAGATAATTTAGGTACTCAGACTTCACAAGTGTCCAAACATCATCAATAACTAGCATGGAATGATCAATTGTACTCTTATCACTATGAGTAGTAACCATCTTACACTCTCGTTATACTTTAGGTTCTATGCTGTGTTGCTGGGCAATGTGCCTTTCTGGTGCTGGTTGAGTTGAGTTGATACTTGATCAAACTATTGCTCTAGCTATTTGATAGCAACAAAATAAAGTTAGATCTTCTAATTTATGCTAGAGATGTCAGACTTAATCCCCCTCAAGGTATCATCCTGTGTGGTAGCCTTCCTTAACAGTTGGTCAAGTACCTCCTCAACCCTGCAACTATTAGTATTGGTATTACGATTGTGTGGTGGAACGTAATGACCATTCCTATAGCTATCTTTGCAACTCAAATCTGCATCTCTATCATGAACTCTATTTTTGTAGTAGTAACCTCCACGGTTGTCTATGAACGCACTATCTTTGTTATAGTGACGACCTTACTTTCTTTTATCTTGGCACTAATAGTACTTATTGGACCTTTGGGCATTGGTTTAAAAACCCCGGTATGATCAGTAATGAAGCAAATATCCTCCTCATAGTAGGGATCCTCGTACATGGGTGTTCGTAGAGGCTAGTGAATGACTGCATTGACTCGTTCTTGATTCTACTTCATATCACCTCCATGCTAGTCTGAATCTAGGCAACCTCTTGGATTATCTCCGTATTTATATTAGCTTGCTTCGAACCAATACTAATAGTGCACAAATCTTTAGTAGATGATCTATCTCTTTGCCCCCATGCACGATTCGTCATGACCATCTTTTTCCAGCTTCTCAGCCATCCTTACAAATGACTGATCTAAAAATATGCCCCCCATGATGGTATCAACTAATGCTTGACTATTCTCATCCAGGAAATGGTAGCAGATCTCCATCAAGGCATCATCAATAATTTTGTGGTCATGGACACTCATCAAGCAATTTATAAATCGCTCTCATGTAGTATGGATTGAGTCACCAGGAAGTCCTTTTGTAACTTGGGAAGCTTAAACTTGTTGATTTTATCTTTCAACTTGATGTTCTTCGATCTTGGGAAGTACCACTCCAAAAAGTCCTTCTGTAACTTAGCCTTACTAATGATCAAACTCTGCAGGAGCTTAGATAGCCATAGCGCTGCATTGCCTATGAGAGATAATGGGAAGATATGAAGTCCCACAACAGACATGGACCAATTCTATGTTCCCATTACACTCTTATAAACAAACACAATATTTTGTAGATGACTGTGCGGATTCTATGATGATAGGCCCGTGAACAACCCATAGTTCTGCAGCTTCTGATATGAACTTTGTGTCATCTAGTAGTGGTGGTAACACAGTGGTTCCAATAACATCCATAGCCATAAGGTTTAGCCAATATTAGTTCCACTGATAAGCTTCGGCATTGAAGTGCTAGGTTGTGGATCAATGTCATCAAGAGGAGGTGGGTTGTCATTATTTGCATTATCATTCCAATTTTGGTTCAGAGCTGTATTTGCCGCGTTGGTTGCATTATCTTGGGCCATCCTTCTTTGTCTTATCTGGATCTCTTGGTCAATCAGAGTCAAAGGAATGGCTCAACCTTGGGCATACACTACACATATACCTTGAAATAAAAAAAACAACAAAAAAAATAATTAAGGAAATAAGTATTAATTTTCAAACTACTTAAATTAAACAAGTCTAGTCATATTCCCTAAAAACGGTGCAAAAATCTTGATGTCAACCAAGCTACACATCGTTTTTGAGGCTAAAGTGGTTGTTGTCAAGATATATAACCTGACAAAGGTTAGAGTCAATTCCACAGGGAATATGGTAGACTTAGAAGAATTCAAGACAATTCAGGCTGATTAACCTACTTATCTCCCCGGGGGGTGGGGTTCTAACAACTATGAAAAGTACTTCTAAACTAAGACAAGTGTTAAATCAGTATGAAGAGGAACTAGGGTACTGTGTTCCCTATGATTTCCCATCTCAGTATTACCAGATTATTGAATTCTTTTCCAGTGTGTATCCTGCAGAATGATAAGTTAAGTTCACCAAACCCTTTGGCCCATGCGAGAGGCAAATTTCACCAAACAATTCAATTATTTATAATGCAAGCATGACATTACTAACCCTTACTTTTTGCTCTAGTACAACCTCCCCTTCACCCATTTTGGTTTGTTAGTGGAGAAACATCAATCGAGTCCAATTAATTAATCTATTTTCCTACTGATTTCTACTGTGATCTGCTCAGTAACACTTGACGAGTTCTAATGCTGGCCACCATTAAAAATCATTTAAACTGAAGAGAATTAATTAATACATGCATTCCCACTTTTCAAGAATTACGAATTATCTGATTTTATCTTGTTAGTTCTCTATGGTTCCCAGAACCCTAGTTGTGGAGTTAGATACTCATGATTAATGTAGATGCAGGACTTATGAATTTGAATAATATAATTGAGCACCTACACAAGAGAATTAAGTGCAAGGAATCCAAACTATTCACCAAGAATAAGAAGATTAAAATTAAAAGACAAAATAAAGTTTTAGTTTTACAAGTCTTTCTCTCAAGCTCTTTATTATTCTCTACTGTTTCATAACGTTCCTTATGAAAAATAACCTAAAAAACCTATTTATAGTATTTAAAATACAAAACTAAAATGAATCAGGAGAGCTGGGTCAGCAGACTCTACGGGAGCTTCTACGGACCTATAATGTTTTACACCTATAGTCGTGTTTTCGTGGATTGCTTCTTCAAATCTGGGGCTGACTTCTATGACTCCTGTTTACGACCAATATAATGGTCTACAACCCGTAAGGGGTTTCTCCTGATAAGTTTTCAGCAACTCCCTAAGTGGTCTACGACTCATAAAATCTTTTACTGCTCATCTGCATATTCATAGACTTAAGTTTAGAAAATCACCCTTCACTGGATTTGTATACGAAACCATATCTAGGGCCCGTATTATTGTCTATGGCTTGTAAAGGTCTCATGAACCCTCTGCTTTAGCAAATTCTGCAGACTTAGCCAAAAAATTGTGCTAACCTTATAATCCTACATAACAAACATAAAAAACATCAAATCTACTAATATCGCATTGAGAACACACAAAATTCAAAGTTTTTATGCATCAAAAGTGTTGTATTTTGATAACACATTACTAGCATTAGTATGTATGAGCAAGTTATTTCCATGGATATAAACATGTTTGAATTATGAATTTGGCATCAAGTTTCGTAAGTATGATGATGACTTTGTTATGACTATGATAATCCTTTGAAAAGTAAGTCTTTAAATAGGGAAAGCTCTATAAGGTAATTCAAAGGCAAGTCCCCTAAATTGGCAAGGCCTGTAAAGTGATTCAAGTGGAAATCTTCAAAATGGGCAAGGCTCATAAAGTGCAAGTCTTTGAAATAGGCAAGGCTTATAAAGTGACTCATGTGTAAGACTACAAAAAGGGCAAGGCCTATAAGGTGTATCAAGTGCAAGTATCTAAAATGGGCAAGGCCAATAAGGTATTTACTCTCTGAAATGGGCTAGGCCCACAAGGAACAGGTTGCACCAGATTCTATAAAAATGGTTTGTATGACCTCAAGTGATGATTATCAATGTATCTCTTTATGTTATTATGCGTAATAGAATTCATGTATCATAAGAGGATTTCAGGGTTGACTTTTTTTTGTTTGTAATAACCTGGTCCTGGTCATGATGACACCTATCAAATCCTACCTACAAGAAAGAAATTACCCACCCCACAGGGCCCTTGTCCACCTTCTTGTCCAGCCAAAATGATATAACAATAATATATATAGGTGAAATCTACCAATAACCTGGTAGTCAACTGTACAGAGCTACGATAATGGAAATACGAGGTAATATATATATAAAGCCAAACATAAAAAAATATACAGCCTGATAGTGTCCTAAAAATATATAATGCTATTGTATAAGTCCAAAGTCTATAAACAAAAGATGGATATAAAAAGAAGGAGATTGTAACGAAGCCAAAACTGCTGATGCTCACCAAAATGATCCTCGACCTGCATCATGGAAAGATGCAGAGTTAGGGTGATTACTAGAAAAAGGCACCCAGTTGGCATCATCATTTAACCGAGCAAAATAATATACAATGTGAAGCTAAAATGCAGAAAAAAGTAGTTGTACCACATATTAATCCTGTAACCTTAACCTGATACCATACGCGGGTTTAAGGCCCTAAGAACTATGCTTGTACGCCACCCAAACCCCCATAAGCCTAAGAGGTATACCCGCGCGCAATATAGAATTGATAAACTATCATAAAATCTCACAGAATATCACTGAGCCTAGCTCTCCACATCGTCAGAACAAGGGTCTACTATATATGGATGTAAGGCCCTAGTATCTAAGCATGAATGCCCCCTGGGCCCACTATAAGCCCATAAGGTACACTCACACACAATATATGCATGAATAAGTATGTCGATCCATGAGTAATCAATCGTATATCAATTGGGTCCTCGACCTTGTGCGAACACATGGTACTTGATCCATCATATATGCGTAATGGTGGGTCGTATCCCCATGAGGGAAAGAGTCCCCCTCACATAGCAGATGTGTATCATATCAGAATGTCAAGTCAACATGGTTCCTTCCCCCATGGTGGAATAGTAGGGGTCCTTGACCCAAAATATTGATCAATAGGGTCTAGCCCCAAAAGTTTAGTCAGTGGAGCCCTAGACCCAAATTGATCGCAATTGCTCAAACCATTTTAGAATCGACACCCTAGTCTTGGACAATTGGACATAACCACCAGGTAATGGGAACATGAGGTGCGTCACTCGAGGTATGAAATACACGGACACGGCCACCAGAGCCTTGAACTATAGGGTGTGTTATCTAGGTCTCGAAGTGTAGTCTCAGCTAACCTCTCACTAGCCTATCTGGATTTGAATTCCCCCGATCAATTTATATCTCTCTCATAAATCATATATAACAACTCACCCACTCAAATAATAACAACCAGTCCATCCCTGATTATGTAAAGAACCCATAGGTAACAACTATCACTAGTGTAAAAGAGCATAATGCAACAATAATTAGTGTGAAATTGGGCCTACTAGGTTAATTTACCATGTTCCAGTCTATTAAAAGTAATAAGAGTAAAGTTAAACAACAACAACGACATCATAAGCCCCCCACCCCAACAACTAGTCCCAACAAAATCATAATTATGCCAGAGTCAAGTCATAGTACAACAAGTAAGCAACAATTAGCTTCACAGTCATCATATATCTATAACATTATTAGTAGGCTCGCACAAACAACATTATAGGTCAGAA
Source organism: Solanum virginianum (assembly GCA_000787875.1). Classification (NCBI taxonomy): domain Eukaryota; kingdom Viridiplantae; phylum Streptophyta; class Magnoliopsida; order Solanales; family Solanaceae; genus Solanum; species Solanum virginianum. The sequence goes on along the minus strand of DF358165.1, from coordinate 85,704 downwards.
CACATACTTTTTACATGGCATCAGCCCCTAATTAGCCCTTATACCACCTCCCTGGAAATAGTAATACTAGAACATATTGAAACTACAACATTCATCAATAATAACTTAGAGTACAATCCCATCACAACACATATTACACATATAGAGAACAACTAGCATGTATCATATATATCAGTTTAACATGCATATAATTACACCTAGTGTAAGGGTAGGGAAAATCCTAGCCTACTTGGCTCTCAATGCCTCAAAATTTTAGTCATTCCAGGCAAGCTTTACCTCTTCGAATGGCCTCCTACTCCTGCTCAACTATTGAAGGTAGAATTTACCACATAAACATGGTAAAATCGACTGTATTATCTTGAGAAATAGACTAAATTAGGCAAAACATCCCTACAATGATCTCAAATAAAATCCCAAAAGATGTCCTCCATAACTGCCCAAGTTTAAAGCCAAATAATCGGCCCAAAATGGACCCAGAAGACTTAGAAAATGTCCAAATATGAAGTTAAAAACTTTATTGGGTAAACTTTTCTTTCAAAACATTCTCCATTAAAAATCTCAAAAATTGGACCAATTCAGCTAACACCTAGCATACAATAGTGTTTCCCTAAGAATTTAGAAAAATATAGACTAAAATTTCATTCAATTCCATCGATAATCGCTTACAAAATCAATATGTAACATTTTACATAATTTTTAGAACTACTATAGCCAAAATGGCAATTTTACCTCGAGTTGCATGCTGAATTGATATTGCCCAAGCTACACCTCCTTTTTGACTATTAAAGATATCATTGTCAAGATATATAACCTAACAAAGGTTAAGATTGATCCTATAGGGAATAGGGCAGCCTTAGAGAAATTTCAAGCACTTCGGGTTGATTAACCTACTTATCTCTGCAAAGGGGGGAGGGTTTGTAAAACTATAAAAAGAAATCCTATACTAATACAAGTGTAAAACAAGTATGAAAAGTAACTAGTGTATTGTGTTCCCCATGATTTTCTAACTTGGTATTAGTAGATAATCGAATTCTTTTCTAGTGTGTAGCATGCAGAACGATAAGTTAGGTTTATCAAACCCTTTGATCTAGTTGAGAGACAAATTTTCACTATGTGATTTGGTCTATCCCTATAGTGTGACATTACTAACCCTTACCTATTGTTCCAGTGCAACCTCCCCTTGGCCCAGTTTGGTTGAATAGATGAGAAACATCAATCATATTCTGTTAATTAATCTTTTTCGTATTCATTACTACCTTGATCCAGTCAGTAACACTAGGCGAGTTCTAATGTTGGCCACCATTAAAAGACATTTAAACCAAAGAGAATTAATTAATACATGTATGAACACTTTTCAAGAATTACGAATTATCCAGTTTTATCTTTGTTAGTTTTTCATGGTTCTGACAACCGTAGTTGTGGATTTAGCTACTCATTATCAGTCTAGATGCAAGAATCATGATATTGAATAACATAATTGAGCACTTAGACAATAGAATTAAGAAAAATAAATCCAAGCTTTTCACCAAGAATCACAAGAATGAATTAAAGAACACAAATAAATGTTTCACATGTCTCACAATGAGTCTTTGAAGTTCTGTACTGTTCTTTACTGTTTCATATGAAAAAGAACCTAAAAAACCTATTTATAGTATTTAAAATACAAAACCAAAATAAAATAGGAGAAATAGGTACTTCTACAGGCCATATAAAGTTTTACGTTCGTAGAGGGTTTTATCTGATGACTTTTCAGTGATTCCCTACTTTTTGATCCTTAGGGTACGATGCATTGTCTACGACTCGTAGAAACTTTTATAGCTCATCTACATGTTCATAGAATCAAGGTAAAAAAATCACCCGTCACTGGATTTTGATACTAAACCAACTTTAAGGTTCATGGAATTTTCTATGACCCGTAAAAGGTATCATAGATTAGTAATTTCTGCAACTTCTACACACTTCTCACAAAAATGAGGCTAACCCTGTAATCCTGCAAAACACACATAACAACACATCAAATCTACTAACATCATTATAAGAAAGAACACACTAAATTCCAATTTTTAAGCATAAAAAATATTATATTTTGACAGCACATCAACACCCTCAACTTAAAATTGTTGCTTGTCCTCAAGCGACGGACTCAATTTACATAAGCAGAACAGTAACATACATACTTTAACCTAGTGGCATACATCATATCAAACTCATGCACAGATACCCATACCACTCTTAAAAGCACATCAGATAACTATAAAGCAAATTAATATAGATCAACACATGTGACAATGCAACTATGGCAAGCAAGGCAATTTCCAACAAGCAACACTCAGTGAGTTAGTCTAATATTAATAATGCAATGCAAATGCCCTCATAAAAAGAAGTCCTATATCCCTCTCATGATAATATTTTCAAATTTAACGCTTAAGACTACGCAAGATCAATCACTCTCACAAAAGACATTCAAATACCATGTTCAATTCGATATGCTTTCCCCTATACTCATTACTACGACCTTCGACTTCTTGGATTGGGATCACTTTAGGACTTTATTGGCTTGTAACATAGGCCTATTGAGCTTTGCTATGATGATTTGGGAACATAGTGACTAAGGGCCCTCCATAACACTGTATTTTTCTATGCTTTTGCCCTACTAACTCTCTGGGTACCTTATTTTTGAGCTTTTTGGCTTTTCTTTTCACATTTTCTTTCTTTTTAGCTTACTCCTTAAGCATCTACTAATTTTTCTTGCACCAAGAATACATTTTTACTCCTTTTTCCATATATCACTTGCTTCAACCTCATTTTGTGTATTTACCCTTACACCAGTCAACCTCAACTTAGGCTTTTGGCCTGAGTGAAGGTGCACAATACCCAACATAGGAACCAGGGCCACTTAATAATAGCCACCCTCAACTTAAATTTTTTGACTCAGTCAAAGTGCACAATGTTCAAGGAAGGAATAGGGTCAATTCTATGATCTTACATCGAACAAGGCTAGGCAACTTAGGTTTTTACAAAGAAAAGGTACATGCAAGGCTCACATTAGGATCAAGGGATATATTACATATTTTCTTGGTTATTTAGGCTAAGTGGACTAATATGAACAATGACCTAAGATCATTTCCTAACCAACTAACCTATATTGTAAGTGAGAGTAATAGGATAACTTCTGAATTGAAACATAGCATATGTATTTAGTAAAGAAAGCTCACACACACATGGCATAGTTTATACTAATAATAAAGACTCTCAAATCATGTTTTTCATAACAATTTAACTTTACTTATCAGAACATGTACTATCAAACAATTAGACATGCACGGTTGCTATAAAGACTAAGTAACAAAATTTTGGTGGGTATCATTTCTCATACAAAAAAAACATATGTCATAGATATCAATAGTGCATGCTACTAATACTACTTATACATCCTAAACATGTCGGTTCAACAAAAATTAAATATACTTGGGGAAAAATACCACAGGCAAGAAAACCCTTGAATTCAAAATTTGGGATAATTATAGGCTAAGGTTACTCAGATTTCACTAAGGCCTATAAGTGCCTACACCTCATCAAAAAAGAATTGCATTATCTTCAATGCACAAAATAGAATAATAAAGCAGAAGGGTTAAAAAGGGAACATACCTGGGCGCCTAAGCGCCAGTCTCTACCTTGGGTTGGCTCCGAAGCAACTCTTTATTTATTGTCACAGTATAACATTGACACATTGGGTACTCAGACTTCCCCAAGTGTCCATGCTTCCATTGTTTTTACTTCTTCCACATTGCCAAGATATAGTTTGACTCTTTGGCTATTCACTTTGAACTTTGCACCATTTCTCTTCTCCAACTCAATGGCGCCATGGTCAAAGACATATGATACTACAAAATGTCCCAGCTATTTGGAATTGATTTTCCTAGGGAAAAACTTTAGTCTGGAGTTGTACAACAATACTAAGTCCCCTGGTGCAAATTGGCGGTTCTCTATGCGATCATGTACAACTTCATCCTTTGTTTATATAGGGCTGAGCTCCCATATGCCTTCAAATAAAACTCATCAAGCTCATTGAGTTGGCTTAGCCTAGAGTATGTCATATCATTCCAGTCCTGATTCAACTTTTTGATTACCTACATAGCCTTGTGCTCAAGTTCCACTAGCAAGTGACAAAATTTATAAAAGACAAGTTGATAAGAAGACATGCTTATAGGAGTCTTAAATGATGTATGATATGCCCATATGGCATTATCAAGCTTGCCCAACCAATTTGTCTGGTTTCCATTTATAGTCTTGGATAGAATCTATTTTATGTCCCTATTGGATACCTCCACTTGCCCACTTGGCTGAGGATGTTAGTATGTTGCCACCCAATGCTTTCATCCATATTTTTCAAGTAGAGTATTGAACAATCTATGCAGATATGGGAACCTCCATCGTTAATGCTCACCCGAGATGTGCCAAACCATGAGAAGATATACCTTTTGAAAAATGTTGTGACACATTTGCCTTTGTTGTTGGGGAGAACGACTTCGTCCACCCATTTGGATACATAATCCACAACCACTAAGATATATTTGTTCCCATGAAAGCTATCAAATGGACGGATGAAATCTATCCCCCACACATTGAATAATTCAATCACCATGATGACCGATGAAATCTATCCCCTACACATCAAATAATTCAATCACCATGATAGGGTTTAGTGGGATCTCATGCTTGCGGGAGACACCACCATCTCTCTAACATCTATAACAGGCTTTGGCATAGTCGTGGGCATCTTGGTGGATAGTTGTCTAATAATAGTCACACTACGAAATCTTATATCTTGTCAGAATGTTACGCCCAAAGTCCCATTAAGGAGGATAGGCACCCGTTGCCGACAAGGCTCAAGATAACCAACATATAACCATGAACTTTCTATTAACATTATAAGGGATTTCCATATTCAATATGCTTTCAAGAAAGTAGAAAGTAATAACAAGCCAAAAGGAAATGCATATGACTAGGCCGCTGGAGCCACAATGTCTAAAGTATGAGACCTGACCATACTTTACTTTACATTATCTACAAAGCCTCTAAATAGGGAGCAATATCTGATAAGGGCCAAGATAGGCCCCCTTCATGACTAACTATACAGCACAAAATGTAAGCTCTAGATACCTAAAGCCCCGAAGCAACCTAGAGCTCAGTAACAATAGTTGAATGTCCTTTATTCCTTTTGGGGAGATCTACTAGTTATTGTACCTATAGAATGAAATGCAGGTCCCCCGTAAGGGACGTCAATATGAGATAATGTACTGAATATGTAAGGCAGGAAATACTGTATATAAAAAGTAAGTACTCAAATGAAATCACGCACTGGTGTAGGGATAAGAGACCACTGTTAGTCATATTATGGAATTATGTACCTTATGTCCTTTTTATTACTTTACTTTTCTTTACCATACAATCAGTGCACAACATATAATACAAATGACTAGCTGATCAGTGGTAAATCAATATCGAGATCGACCCATGCTAGGCTTTCCTTTCACCCCAGGGATAATACCCGTAATATGGGATTGACCTAGGCTAGATGATTCTTCTGCCGCTGGGATACCACCCAGAAATAAGCAACCTACTTTATCTTTTACTTACTTTTGAGATGATTCTTTTGGTGGTCATAATATTTGAGTTGTAGGGCTATGGTTATAACATGTGACATGTAAGCAATCATGCAAAACAATACCATAATGAAAAGAGTAGGTTACACAACTAACGAAATACATAGGAGATGAAACAACACATGAACTTTATTTAGCAAAAAGAACTCATGCATCTTGGTATCCAAGTACTATGCAGATTTGCAAATGACTATGTATGAACATGTTAAAGAGTTGAGATACATTATTAGTTATGCAGAGTTGGCAAGTGCCTCTATATGCGAAGGAAGAATCTAGATTTCATGCCAAATAATATGAAATTGAGCAGGCTTATATACCTCACTGTACAACCTCGTTATTATCTCGGAGTAACCTTCTTTTCCCCAAAATACTTATCTACAATATAGTAGATGATAAAACTAGTTTTAGCAGCTAATAAACACATCTTGGCAGTCCAACCTCATAAAAAAATAACATGCGGTTAGTAAGCGTGTAATAATCAACCCAAGAGTATTATTTTAACCTTTTCACCTCTAATCGTACTTTCTAATACATATTCTCATAAACATATAATGTCCAACTAACTTTAGCCCCATATAAGTCTTACAACAACCCACAAATCACAACACATAGCAATTCTACACAACATACAAGTAGGCAGCATAAAGTTACGTCCCTTTGCTACATTTTGATGTCAACAATCCCAAACCCATTTCAACTTTAATCAAACTATCCTCAACATATTTACACATAAAAATAGTCCTAAAACATCCTAAAACAATCCCCAAAGTAGATGGAGGACATAGAACAACAATTCCCAATTACCATCCTATAAGTTCCTATTAAGAGCACAATTAAGATAGCATACAAGAATTGATTTTTGGGAAAGATAAAAATGGTGCAACTGCCTTGTTACATCACTACAGAACTAAAACTTGTTAAAAACATAAACCTTACTTCATAATGCAGCCAACCAAGAAGAGAAAAGTCACTTAATGAACAAGAAAAGTGTACAACAATCTTTGGAATACATGTTATTAAAAATTCCAACAAAAGTATAATCAGCCTATTTTTGTTGTTTTTAATGAAAATCCATAGTAAACACACAAGTATCTTTATTTACATTTACCTTCAAGGTTTAAGGCTTCTCCAAGAACACTAAGGGGTTGTTTGGTACAAATATTTGTAATGCATGAATTAATAATGCAAGGATTAGTAACGTAGAGATTAGTAATGCAGGGATTATTTTTTATCAATTGTTTGTTCATTACTTCTCATCGAATCTTGTGTTTGGTTTAAAATTTTACAAAAAGCTTCTTTTCCAATTATATCCTTGATTCATCATGGGATATTGTATTTCATGTAATTGGGTCAAGTAGATAATTACGGGAGATTTTTTTTGTAGCCTTCTAACTAGCTTGGAGACGAACAAATTTGTTTTCATGTTTTCTACTTTTTCACTTGAGTTATTTGAAGATAAATAATTGTCATCTTAATAAATTGATTTTCAAAAATCATCAATTTCTAATTTAATAAAGATAGAACATCTGCTTTTAAAATAAAAAAGATCATAAATAATAATAAGATCAAAAAATCTATCTACGTTTACACATAAAAATTGGAAGTTGTAGTTTTAAATGGAGTTAATATCTTAAATCACTCAACTTTGAGAATTTATCTATTGAGCTTTGTTTTGTATAATAAAATCACCCAATAAGGCATTTGTATCAACAAAATAACTCAACTAAATTAATTATCGAAACAAATTTTTGACATACCAATTTTATTTTTTATTATGTAAATATGAACCCATAAATAAACAAAATTTAAAAATTTGATATGAGAAAAAAAATTATTTTATATTATGTAAATATGAACCCAAAAATGATAAAAAAATTTAAGTTAATTTATTTAAATAAATTTATTAGTACAAAACTACAAATATAAAACATAACATCAAGAAAATAAAAAAATGATTAAAAGAATTTGAAGGGATTGAGGGATAGTTTGGTCATTTAGGGGGCTTTTTCAACGATTGTTAAACCTTGGATTAACTATCCCTCCATTTTCTAGGGATAAAATAACACCTTGAATGAGGTATAACTAATCCATGAGTTAAATCAAATAAAGTAACCAAACAATGGATCAGTTAAATTATCCAGGGACTATTCTTAATCCATGGACTATTTTTATATCATACATTCTACCAAACGGGTCCTAAAAGTTTCTTGTGGCTGCTTTAAAAAGTTAAAAATAGTAGAGAGAAAACTTTGAAAAAATCTGATTTTTTTCCATTCTTGAATGACTTGAAGGAGCTACTTGTAAGCCCTTTTAAGGGAACACTTTGGCTGACTTTCTTTTGCATTTTGTTCTTTATTTTGTCAAGTTAGTAATGTACCTATTTTTTCCTTTCACTTGGGCCTTATTGGGTTCAAATTTGATGGGCCTTAGCTTCCCACTTTTCTCGTTTCCCTTCACTTAGTTTGGGCCTAAATCATCAAGTGAGTTGTGAATGTTCTTGGGCCATTTTTCTATTCTTTCTTGGCCTGAAAATATCATCCCTTTATAATGCTAAAATACAGGCTGAAATTACACCCAAAATATGGGCTTTATTCATTATCGGGTTTGGACAGATTCGGTGTCAGACCTCATCTTTGTCCACCTCAAATTTCACCATGGTGCTTGGTCGGCAACCATAGCATGCCAACTAACTGTTACCCATTATTCCAGTCAACCTCCCCTTAGTCAGGTTTGGTTGATTAAATGAGAACATAATTATTGAATCCTTTCATTTACTTCCCTTTTCATATTCGTAACTAACTTGGTCGGGATCCTGATAGTAGGTGGAGTTTGGTGTTGGCCACCACCAAACAACATTCAAAATGAAAGGAACTAGATAATACATGCAAATACCCGATCAAAGAAATGCACAAAAATCTAGGTTATTTTAAGTGAACTCCTCATGGTTCCCGCAACTCCAAGTTATGGGTGTTTAGCTACTCACGACTAAGGCAAAATCAAAAACAATGAATGTAAAAGACATGATTGAGAGATTACCCAAAAATAAGAAAGAATAACACCACTTTGATATTGAAACCACAAGCTTGTATTAATAGAAGTTGAGCATAATATGATTTTCAATACCCCAAAAGGGTCTTCAAAATGAAAAGATAAAATCTACACTAAACCCTAGGAAAATTCTTTAAGAATATTCAAAGCATATTCACAATATGTAAAGTGTCAAATCCTAGAAAACTCTATCATTAACTATTTATACTATTTTCAAAAAGACCCTAAAAATAAAAAAAAAGCATAATTTCTAGAATTTATGTCTCGTAGATACAACTCGTAGGATAACCTACGAGTCACAATTGGGCTTTTGTAGTTAGCAACTGGCATGTTGGACTTGACTGCTATGGTCTATTGCTGTGAGTCATGGTGTACTCTATGACTCATACTGTCTTCTCATAGTGTTGAGTTGTAGTTCTTGGTCCAAACTTTTGGCACACTATTTCTTGTTACAAGAGCGCCTCCTACGAGTCATAGTGTGATTACGACTCGTATATTAGCCTCATATGGTTGACCTTCACTTTGCAAATTCTTAATTTTGCACGCTGTTTCTTGCCATGAGGGCAACCTATGACTCGTAGCATGGGCTCTAACTCATAGTGTAACGACAAAAAAGTGCTCAAAAATATTCCTCGAAAGTGCTCAAAATCGTAATTTCCATATATCTCAAAATTTGTGTATTATTCTAAAAATTCAACTTCATATTCTTATTCAGGGAGTCAAATTTAGGGGACTGAAGTGTCTAATGCCGATATTAGAGCGAAATATTTAGAAATTTCAAATTTCAAAGTGTCGAATTCTAGTGAGGTTAGCAGGTTGCAGGCGCAATGCGCCTTAGTTTTAAAAATGTATAATTTTTTATTTCGGTCCAAGACTTTTAAGTCTTGGGCCTAAACATTCCAATATGTTAAAATACCTATACTTAGCCTTAATTCACCCTCATATCACCCAAGATATTCCTCAATAATCACTCTAACACTTAATCTTATATTACTCTAAGGATTCAAGTGCCAAAACCTTCTCCGGATCATAAGGAATTCAACCAACCTTTAAGTCTCCAACTCCAATCTTCATCAAGCTATTCTCCAAAGATAAGGTATGCTGATTTCTTTCATGGGTTCCTTTGACCCATGATGCCTAAGCTTTCTTTTACCTAAATTTGCACGATTTTAAGTTGGTTTACTCATGTGTCTTAGTTATTATGAATTCCACTGAACACTATATTGGGATTTCTTGAAAGTATGGTTGTTTTAGAATGTTTTGACCTATGAATCTAAGATCTATTATAAGATTTGATGAAGGGTTTGATGTATATTACTTGAGGGTGTTACCAAGTATCTATTAAAGGTTTTACATTAAATTTTCACGAATGATTACACTCTTCAATTGCATGGTTTTACACTAGCATTACACACTTGCCTTGTGTTTGATAAAATACCTTTTTAAGGATTCCTTAAGTTTTGATGATCTATTTGTTAAGTGGTGATTTAAGAGACTTTAAGATGATTATGAGCTTTCTAAAGGTGTGTTTAAATCATGAAAATGTTGATGATCTTGTATGGCCGGATTAAGCCCTTTTTTTCTAAGATTATACCTCTTGTGAGCCTTCGATGTTGATGTTAATGAAAGGGATAATGTAGATGAAAATGTATGTTATACCCTTGCTATATAGTGGATTAGTTTACTACAGTGTTCTATGAAATGCCTAATCCAAAAAGGGATGGGCTCCTATAAGGAAGGTTGCTTCTCCAAAAGGGGACGAGCTCCCGTAAGGTGAAGTTACTCATATAATCCTTTCCAAAATTGGATGGGCTCCTATAAGAAAGGTTGATTCTCTGAAAGGGGATGGGCTCCCGTAAGGTGAAGTTACTCATAAAATTCCCTCCAAAAGGGAACGGCTCCCGTAAGGAAGGTTATTTCTCTAAAAGGTCTTATTCTATGTCGGTTGAGTTTTTCTCCCACATTTACATATTATGATCTGTAAATGTTGATTTGAGTTGTAAGCATGTTTTAGTTCAATCATCATTCATACATGTCATACTATTATTATGCTATCCATTTCTTATGCTTATGCATTTTGATTATGTTTCCTATCTCTTGTTGCATTGCATTCTACATACTTAGTACATCCAAATGTACAAATGCATACTCTATGCCTACATGATGTCACCATGTAGGAACCGGAGCCCCACTTGAGCTTCCTCCTCCATGTGGCTAGTACGATATCACTCAAGCTTGTTTGTTGATGAGTCCTTCATTTCGACAATGGTGCTTATGATCTTATGCTATGTTCTAAGACTATCTTTCTTTATATATATATCGACTATAAGGGTGAGCCCGATTGCTTGTCTTGGTACCTGCTCTTATCTATGTAGTAGAGTTGTTGTTGGATGTGTTATGTATCTATGGTGTGATCCTTGACTCTCTTATTTCTTGATGTTTACGATATGGAAGTTTACCCTTAGTTCCTATTCCCCTTGATTATACTTATCTCTTATTGTAACTTTAATTGCTTTCGCGACCAATGATGTGAAATGATATGCTTTGGGGCTTGTTTAGGGTTCCTTCGGGCTCCCTATTTGATAGTCACATCTAGGCCTTAGGCTTGGGTCATGACAAAAATATTATCAGAGCACTGGGTTTTTAGATCCTCAGAGTCTAAAACACCGTGTCGATTAGAGTCGTATTCATGGTTGTGTTGTGCACCACAACTATGAAGAGGAGGTTATGAGAAGTTTTATGAAATATTTCCCTTCTTCATTGTCTAAGTCATGCTATAGAATTAAGTAAGGTTATTTCCCCCTAACGATTGTTCTTTGATATGCTAGATCATGCTTTTCAAAAGAGGAAAACGAGCCCGCCCACCCAAGGGGCAACTGACAAATGGAGAGTTCCAGGATGCTATTACTATGCTAGCCAAGTTGTGGCTAATCAAGCCAATCAAGGGGCCCAAACACCTCATGCTCCCATTTTGGCATCTCGAGTGAGATACTTCATAAGGATTAACCCACCAGAATTCTATGGGTCAAAGGAAGATAAGGACCCTTAAGAGTTCATTGATGAAGTATACAAGGTGCTATCTTTTATGGGAGTGAGGTCAAAAGAAAAGTTAGAGTTGGCGACTTACCAAGTCAAGGGGGTTGTACAAATATGGTTCACATAATGGAAGGAAGAGAAGGGATTTGACAATGTGGTTCTATGGGAAGTGTTCAAGGTGGCCTTTCTTAATTGGTTCTTCTATCTTGAGCTTAGGGAAGCTAAGTTGGTGGAGTTTATAAACTTGAAGCAAGGATCTATAAGTGTGATGGAGTATGCCCTCATGTTCAACCATCTCTCTGAATAAGCTCCACAATTGGTTACAGACCCAAGGTCTAGAATAAATAAGTTTGTGATAGGCGTGTTCGATTTGGTGAATGAGGAATGTCGGTCTGCTATGTTGATTAGAGACATGGATTTGTCCTGCTTGATGACATATTCTGAGCAATTAGAAGGGGAACAATTGTGGAAGAGGAAGAGTAGAGAGGGCAAGAGGGCCTATATTGATGGTAAGTTCCAAGGTCCCAAGAATGGTTGGTTCCATCAAGGCCAAGGGTCTTCCAATGCTCTTAATGGAAGGATTTCTAATGATAACCCAAGACTCCAAGGTAGTAATAATGGATGGCCCAAAACCAGGTGCCCTATGTGTAGGAAAATCATTGGTAGCCCGTGTTGGGGGAACTCTAGTGCTTGTTTTAGATGTAGTGGAATGGGTCACGGTGTTATTAATTGTCCCCATACTCAAAATTAAGGTAGATATGGTCGCCCTTAGGGGCAAGGGGATGCTCCTAAGAAAAATAGGCTCTATGCTATTCAAGGGAGGCAAGGAAGGGATGAGAAGCCTGATGATGCTACCGATAATTTAGAGGTTTTTATTGATTTTATTGTGCATGCTTTGATGGTTTTGGGAGTCGGTATTTCTTTCATTATTGCTTTGTTGCTAATAGGATTTGATTATATGGGTCTATTGGTGCTAGAAAGGCTTATAAGCATTGCTCCATGTTCTTATTACATAACATTTTGTCTTGTGATCTTGGTTGAATTTGGTTTGATGGATTAGAGGTCTTGAGGTGGTTTATGGTACCAAGTAGGCTATGTGTGATTAAGGTTGACAAATGAGTTTGGGGTTGTGAGTCCTTATAGAATGTAGGGGGAGTACATGCATATTATTCTTTCAATGAGTGTAGAACCTGTAAGGTTATAATGTGATGGCTAAGTATAGACAATTGATTTGGTTGACTACAATTGGCTAGTCACTTCTTTAAGATTGAATTTTGGTCTGTGTTTTACCCCAAGTGAGGATGAGGGTAGGTGATATCCATAGGTGTCCTTTTGGGCTGGGAGTGAACTTTTGGGTATTAGTAGAGTTATTTGTTTGTTTTATGCACTGACTATGTTTATGGGTTTTATTAATAGGGTTTGAAAACCCTAGCATGATATGTTTGTGGTGGTCTCTAGTGGTGGTGCATTGATTTTATTAGAGCGTGTGAATCATTTGGGGGGTAGTGTTTCAAGTCTTGGGGGATGATAGGTTGTTTGCTAAATATGATATGAGTGAATGGAAGATAACGAGAAGGTGGTTAGCATTCTTTAAGGAGTATGATATGAGTGTGCATTGTTTTCCACAATAAGGATAATTTGGTGGTCAATGCTCTAAGTACCCTAAATATGTTGATGATAGTGGCACAGAAGTGACTAGAAAGGTCCATCGGTTGTCTGGTTTGGGGGTTAGGTTGGAGGAAGTTGAGCATGGTGGTGTAGTATTCTTGATGGTTCCAAATTGTCTTTAGTTGAAGAGGTCTAGTTTAAGCAAAGGCGTTGATTCCACCTTATTAGAGTTAGAAGCTTTGGGTGAAAAGATGATAGAGTGGGAGTTATCTCACAAGGGGGAGATGGTGCTTTATGGTACCAAGTGGACTAGGTATATTTAAGGTTGACAATTGAGTTGAGGATTGTTAGTCCCTATAGAAGGTAGAAGAGGTTGGTAAGGTGGCATATGGATTGGAATAACCTAGAGATGTGGATACGATTAGTCCAGTTCTTCATGCTTCTAGTGTGATGGGATGTGTTGGTGAGTCTAGTGCTATAGAACTCTTTGAGATTGTGGGTGATGTGGAGGATAAGTTGGCTTAGGAGAAGGTCCCGGTGGAGGTATTGGATGAAAGGATGGAAAGTTGATTAATGAGGATGTCATGTTCGTCAAGGCCCTTTTGAAAAGCCATCAACTCAAAAGTGTCTTTCGGGGAGCCAGAGTGGGCATGGAGGAGCAATATACATAGATCTTTCATTCAATTCAAGCTTAGGATAACATGTTAAGTCATTTCATGATTCCAAGCCTTATATGTCAGCCTCTATCTCATTTGTATGCATCCATGTTTTAAGTTAACACATTTATGACAATTTTTGACACTTATATTGATGTTTTGAAAATAGTATTATAAATGTATTATTGCATTCTTATTGGGCCTGATTTATTCATGATTACTCTTCTCATATTCATTTCTTTGACATTTGAGGCAAATGTTCCCAAGGGGAGATATTGTAACGACCATAAAAAGTGCCGTAAAATGTGCCTCGGAAGTGTCCGAAATCATAATTTCCATATATCTCAAAACCTGTGCATTATTCCAAAAATCTGACTTCATATTCTTGTTAAGGGGGCCAAATCTAGGGGGAAAAGGGTCTAGTCCTAATTTTAGAGCAAACAATTGACAATTTTAAATTTCAAAGTGTCGAATCCCAGTGAGGTTAGTGCGTTCCAGGCGCGACGCGCCTACATGTTAAAAATGTCCAGTTTTTTATTTTGGTCTAAGACTTTTAAGTCTTGGGCCTAAAACTTCCCATACGTGAAAATACCTATACTTAGCCTTATTTCACCCTCATATCACCCAAGACATTCTCTTATACTCACTCAAACACTTAGTGTTATATTTCTCTCAATATTCAAGTGCCAAAACCCTCTCCAGTGTTATATTTCTCTCAATACTCAAGTGCCAAAACCCTCTCCGGATCTTAAGAAATTTAACAAAGCTTCAAGTCTTCATCTCCAATCCTTATCAAGCTATTCTCCAAAGCTAAGTTATGTGGGTTTTATTCATAGGTTCCTTTCACCCATGATGACCAAGCTTCCTTTTACCTAAATTTCCATGATCTAAAGTTGGTTTACTCATGGGTCTTAATTAATATGAATTTCACTGGACACTATGTTGGGGTTTCATGAAAGTATGGTTGTTTTAGGATATATTGAGCTATGGATCTAAGATCTATTATAAAATTTGATAAAGGGTTTTATGTAGATTGCTTGAGGGTATTACGAAGTATCTATTGAAGGTTTAACATTAAATTTTCTAGCATGATTACACTCTTGAATTGCATGGTTTTACACTAGCATTACACACCTGCCAAATGTTTGATAAAATGCCTTTTTAATGATTCTTTAACTTTTGATGATCTATAGGTTGAGTTATGATTCAAGTGAATCTATGATGATTATTAGCTTTTTAAAGGTTTGTTTAAATCATGAAAATGTTGATGTTGTTGTAGGGCTGGATTAAGCCTCTTTTTCTAAGATTATACCTCTTGTGATCCTTTGATGTTGGTGTTAATGAAAGGGATAATGTTGATGATGATTTATGTTATACCCTTGCTATACTAATGGTTTCACTTAGTACACTCTTCAATGAAATTCCTAATCCGAAAAGGGACAGGATCCCATAAGGTGGAGTTACTCATATAATCCTCTCCAAAATGGGACGGGCTCCCGTAGGGAAGGTTGCTTCTCCAAGAGGGGACGGGCTTCCATAAGGTGAAGTTACTCATATAATTCTCTCCAAAATAGGATGGTTCCTATAAGGAAGCTAGCTGCTCCAAAAGGCCAGGAGCTCCCGTAAGGTGAAGTTACTCCAAAAGGGGACGGGGCTCCCGTAAGAAAGGTTGTTTCTTAAAAAGGTCTTATTCTATGTCAGTTGAGGTCTTTTCCCCCATTTATGTATTATGATCTATACACGTTGATTTGGGTTGTAAGTATGTTTTACTTCAAACATCATTCATACATGTCATATTGTTATTATGTTATCTATTGCTTCTGCTTATGCATTTTGACTATATTGCCTATCTCTTGTTGCATTGCATCCTACATACTTAGTAAATTAAAATGTACTAACACATACTCTATTCCTACATGATGTCAACATGTAGCAACTGAAGCCCCAGTTAAGCATCCTCCTCCACATGGCTAGTATGATATCACTCAAGCTTGTTGGTGAGTCCTTTATTCAGGGGACGATGTTTATGATCTTATGCGATGTTCTAAGACTATTATTCATTATGAATATATTGACTCTTAGGGTGAGCCTAGTTGCTTGTCTTGGCCCCCGCTCTTATCTATGTCGTAGAGGTATTATTGGACGTGTTATGTATCTATGCTATGAGCCTTGACTCTCTTGTTTCTTGATGTTTATGATATGAAAGTTTACCGTTAGTTGCAATTCCCCTTGATTGTGCTTATCTCTTTTTGTCACTTTAATTGCTTCCACGACCAAGGATGTGTAATGATATGCTATAAGGCTTGTTTGGGGTTCCTTTAGGCTCCCTAATCGCCAGTTACATTTAGGCCCTAGGCTTGAGTCATGACACATACATCCTGTACTTTTGCAAAATTTGCAATTTTCTCCCAAAATCATGCCAACTTGTATTTTCTGCAAGAATAACGCAAAACACATAAAGAGCATAAAAAGTCACATTATAAACATGCAAAATCCCTTGTTTCAGGCATCAAATGTGTTGTATTTTGATAGCACATCCACAGCCAACAAAGACTCACAGATCATGCTTCTTGTATCAAATTGCCCTCAATTAATTGGAACAAATATTGCCAAATCATTAAAAAAATACATGGTTGCAATATACCGACTACTCAAAAATTTTGATGGGTAACAATTTTCAAAATATTTTATAAAACATCAAAAACAAGGTACATGTCACTAGTACAACTACTATATACTACAAATATCATATAAGACATCCTAAACCTGCCGGTTCAAAAAAATTTAAATGCCCACGAGGAAAACGAACATCGACAAGAAAACCTTGGGATCAAAATTTGGGGTAATTATCGGCTAAAAGCTACTCAGACTTTACTCTAGTCCATAGCTAACATCACCTCATAAAAAAAATTGTACATTTTCCTTAATGTACAATATTAAATTAAAATGAATACAAGGGGTCAAAAAATAATCATATTTTGGTGCCTGAGTACCATACTTGGGCTACCTTTTATTATCTCCCTCTTGCGGGGTAGTCCATGCAGCAGCTGCACTGGATGAGCTAATACCCATCAATCTATCCTTCTCCTGGGCTTGACTCTGCTCTTTCACTTCTCTTGACATCCTCATGATTCACTTGAGCTCATCCACTACGTCTTCCTCATCAACTAAAGAGGGCTTCTGATGCACACGCCTCTCCTCAGTGCCATCATCCTCAATAAGGGGTCTTTTCATGTGGGAAGGCTGTGTGTTATCCTTCGAAGCAAAAAGATCAAATAGTGGCTCCGAAGGTAAATCCTATGGAACTATAACTAGAGCCACTAATGAAGAAATCAAGTCAGCCTTAAGCTTTGATATCTTATCATAAATAGATGATAAGTCTAATAGTTGGGCCTAGGCTAGTCTCTTCTGTACTCGACCCTGAATGGCGTCAATGCGAGCATCCATCATAGAAATACGATCCTCAACTGTAGAGCCAGCGAATGCCTTGCATCGCGCTTCTGAGTGCGCAACTATCTACTGGACCCATGGCCTATGCTGCTGTAAGAGTTGAGAAAATTGAGCGTTGGTCCATGATAATCTCTGCACCATGGCCTGAAAAGCTATAACTAACATGTGAACCATGCCCAATATGGAAACCTGTGATGTAAAAGCCTCTGGTGCAGGAGCAGCTAAAGTGGGACCCTGCTCAATATTGACTGACTCCAGCTACTATGGTCTCCCTCAATAGTAGTAGCTGGAGTGGTAGTGGGGGCAGCCATTAAACCCTCCTGTGGTGGGTCTGGAGCAAATGTATGAGGCATGGGAGGAGGCTATGTCTTTTGAAGTGCCACGGATTTCTCATCAACCTTAATCGGACTGGGATCTATAGTGTGTAGGTTCAATATCAAGTGGTCATGATGATGCAATATCTATACTTTGGATGCGATGCAAAATCAGTAGATTAAGATCGAAAATAGAATTGAAGTAGACCTCTTGAAGGCCAACTAATGAATCTGCTCTACTATCATTTAGGCCCAATCAATCTCCTAGCCAGCTATGATGCTGGCCATCAGTACTAATTGCTCTAGCATAAGGGTGTTATTAGCTAATGTAGGCCAGATGCGAGATCTAACAATCGCCCACCAAAACTTGGCAGGAAAAGATAGGGAAGCCCTGACAATAGACTTCGTATGGTTGGTGACCCAAGCAATCTCTAGACCACGCTCAACAATGTGGCTAGCCACCTATCTCAATAGTGATGTCCTTTGTATAGAATCCTTCATATATATTGGATTTCTAGCCTGCACCCACCTATGACAAAATTCAACTGTCGATCTCAGGAAGTAGCTTTCCAAAAAGGACTTTTGTAAATCTACCCAACTGGTGATTGACCTTTGTGGGAGTTCTGATAGCCATACTATTGCATTAGCAGTAAGAGATAGAGGGAACACACGCAACCCAACAACATCTATGGAATGATTTTGCATCCCCATCATGCTCTTGCACACAAATGCTATATTATACAAATGGCTATGAGGATCCTCAGAAAGTAGACCCACGAAAAAACCACAATTATGAAGCATTTGGAACAATCCACTTGATATCATGAATCTAGTTTCGGTCAGTAATGGTGGCAACACTATAGTTCCTATTACGTCCATGCCCATGGGATTCAATCTATATTGATTCCATCCATAGGCATTCTTATTGAAATCCCTAGGTTGTGGCCTACTCTCCAATGGTGGTTGATTGTCATCCCTATCCTCAAAATCATCATACCGATTCATAGCTTCATTAACCGCGATATTAGTATTCGCTTGAGCCATTCTCCTTATAACCCATTGGATCTCTAAATCAATTAGAGCTAAGGGAATGCCTTGACTCCTTGTATTGGCGTACAACACCTAGTATACCCTGCAAAGAAACTAAAAAACCAAAAAAAAGTAAAATACAAGAGAACTAAGAAATTGACACTTGAATTGTACTACCAGTGAATCCAAATTAAAGTCTCATTATATTCTCCGGTAACGGCGCCAATTTTCTTATGATCATGCTCAAGATACGCCTCTATTTCAAGGTCAAAGCAATCATCAAAGTAAAAACCTAACCAAGGTTAGGGTCAAATCCCATAGGGAATACATGACTTTTGCAACTTGGTTCACCTATAATAAATTCAAACATCAACTACTTGATTCTGTAAAAGATGGAGTGTGTGAAATGATTGGTAAAAAATTTAAACTAAACTAACAAAAAGGAGAGACAATCAAATTGGAGATCAACTTTGGTAATTGTTTCCCTATTATTCACTAGCTTAATCTCAGTGGATAACACAACTCTTAATTAGGATATTGCTTGTAGGATGGTAATTTAGGCTCTTCCAGCCCTGTTATGAAGGTGAAGATCAAATTTTACTATGGGACTTGGCCGGTCTCCATAGCATACCAAATAAACTATTACCCATTGTCCCACTCAACCTCTCCTTGGCCGAATTTGATTTATTAGATGAGAACACATCATTGAATTTTGTTAACCATTCCCTTTTCCTATTCATCACTACCTGAATCAAGATCATGATATAGGCGAGATCTAATGTTGGCCACCATTAGAAAATATGCAAAATAAATATAAATGGCTAATACATGCAAATACCAAACTCAAGAATTGCGAATAATCCAGGTTATCTAAGTTAGATTCTCATGGTTCCCACATTCCCAAGTTTTGGGTTTAGCTACTCATAACTTGGACAAATGAATAAATATGAATATGAAAGACATAGTTAAGAACTTACCCAAAGAGATTGAATAACAATAAAACCCACTTTGTATTTAAAATCACAACCTTGAAAGATATAATGAATTTACAAGTGAATCTAATATCTAAAATTTTGTCTCCAAAGATAAACCCTACAAAAAATACTCTAAAATTTTATCCTCTCTCTAATTTGTGTAAAACTTTAGGCTAAAAATATAAAATATACTCGATAGTATTTAAAATCAAGTCCCTAAATTAATTAGGAAAACTGGTCGGCGCCTAATACGAGTTATAGTTACAACTTGTAACTTGTGTCACGAGCTGCAATTGGGCTTTCGTGGTCAGTATCTTCAATCTTGGACTTCAATAATATGTAACACCATTACTAGTCGTATTCTGCTCTATGACTCGTATTACCTCTCGTAGTCTTTAGTTGTCTTTGTTGGTCCAAGTTCAATCAACACTAGAATTCACTACGGGATATCCCTTTACGACCCATAGGTACTATGGGTCATAACTAAGTCTTGTGTGGTTGACCTTGAACTTATTAGTTTTCGCACTGGAAATCCCTATGGGACCATCTCTATGACTCGTAGATTGAGCTGTAACTCGTAGAGGGTCTTGTATGTCCTAAAAAATTAGCAAAGCCTATAGCTTTCCTTAAAATTATACCAACTTACTTTTCCTGCAAAAACACACACAGAAACACATAAAAACCATAATAGTCGCATTGATAACACACAAATTCCTAAGTTTTAGGCATCAAATTTGTTGTATTTTGATAGCACATCATGACCCCACTTGCATCACACATGATTTCAAAGGGCTTTGACTAGTATAGAGCTATAATGATTGGAGCCAAAATCAAATTATGTTTCACTCCTTCAAAGGGTTTAGGCATGCTTCATCAAATATGAACTTAGCATCCATCTCAAGTAGTTTGCACAAAGCATATGTAATATTAGAGAAGTCCTTTATAAAGCATCTGTAGAATCCTGCATGGTCTAGGAAATTCCTCACACACTTGATAGAGTTGGGTGGGGGGGAGTTTTTCAATCACCTCCACTATAGCAATATCAACCTCGATTCCCTTGATGTAGATTCTGTGGCCCAACATAATACCTTTTTTCACTATGATGTGACATTTTCTCAACTCGGCAGTAGATGGCATTCTTCACATCTTCTGAGCACAACATGCAAATGCTTCAACCAATCCTTGAAAGATTTACCCACTACACTATAATCATTCATGATGACCTTGATTGTGTCCTCCACCATTCCTGAGAAGATGGACATCATGTATCTTTTGTAACACCCTACACTTTACATATACTTGTCCTATACAGATGAAACATGATATGGCCTTATTAAATTAGTGCCTATTTTTAAAAGTGCTTGAATTGCATATTAGAGGAAAGTACATCACAACCCACTTGACTATTTGGTCCCAAACTAAGTGAAGAGAAAGTAGGAAAATGGGCAGCCAAGGCCCATTAACTTTGAAAGCAAATTAGGCCCATGTGAAAGGGCCAAGCTGCAGCATCACCACCTTGATAATATGAAGCTTAAACCACACAAGAAATTTGGCCAAAGGCTCCTTTAAAAAGGCTTACAAGTAGAACCTTTAAGTCATTCTTAACTTGAAAAAAATTAGCTTTGACAAGCTTTCTCTCTACACTTTCTTAACCTTGCAAAGCAGTCACAAGGAGACTTTTAGGGTTCTTTGAGAAGCCCTACACCTTGAAGGTAATGGCAAGTAAGTTTACTTATGTCTTTAGTATGGTTTTCTTATGAAAAAAAAGAGACTATGTTGGTTATGCCTATGCTGAAATATTTGGACATCATGTGTCCTAAGGATTGTTGTGCACTTCTCTTGTTGATTAAGAGACTTTTCTCTTTTTGGTTGACTAGATTATGAAGAAATACTTGTGTTTTTAACAATTTTTTGTTTGTTAATGATGTAACTAGGCTGCTACACCACTTTTACAGTCCGCAAAAATGAGTTGTTGTACGATGTCGTAATTCTGCTCTTAATAGGAACTTGTGGGCTGATAATCGGAGATTTTCATTTCATGTTCTCTATATACTTTAGAACTATTTTTTCACTATTTCAGGACTATTTTAATGTGTATATATGGTGGGGACTATTTGGTTAAAGTCGGAACAGGTTTGGAATTGTCGACGTCAAAATGTAGAGAAGGGATGTAACATTATGCCACCTATTTGTATGTTGTGTAGAATTGTTATGTGTTGTGCTTTGTGGGTGTTGTAAGACTATTATGGCACTAAAAAGGGATAAAAATGATATGTATATGAGAATGTGTATTAGAAAATACTATTAGAGGCGGAAAGGTTGAAAGAATACGCTCAGGTTTATAATTACATGCTTGCTGCCCGTGTGTTATTTTTTTTATGAGATTGGGCTGCCTAGATGTATCTACTAGCTGATAATGCTAGTTTTATCACCTTCTATATTGTAGATAAATATTTGGAGGAAGGGAAGGTTATCTCTAGGTAATAGCGAGGTCGTACAATGATGTATGTAAAGCTACTTGATTTCGTATTACTTGGCATGAAATCTAGATTCTTCCTTGGCACATAAAGGCACTTACCAAGTCCAACACAACTATTAACCATGTCTCCACTCTTCCACATGTTCATATACTCCCATACATAGTCACCTTAAAATCTGCATACATACATGTCCCCATAAGCTTCTTCGCCATACGGTTTGCTATCAAAAATCACATGGTCATTGGAAAAGGGGCTCCCATCCTTGTTTCTTGAAGACTATGTATACCAAGTAATATGGGTTCTTGTTGCTTAATAAAGTTCACAAGTTGTTTCATCTTATATGCATTTCATTATCTCTGTAACGTACTCTTTTCATTGTCCTATTGTCTTGTATGATTATCTACAAGTCACATGCTACATATATAGCCCTACCACTCCAATATTATGACCACCAAAATAATCATCTCAAAAGTAATTGACAGGTAAAGTATATTGCTTATTGTTGGGTGGTAACCCGAGGGGTGGAAGAATAACCTAGCCAGGGTCAATCCTATAACGGGGGGTAACCCAAGGGGTTAAAGGAAAACCCTAGCCAGGGCCAATCTCGATATAGATTTACCACAAATTAGCTGGTCATTTGTATTACATATTGTGCACAGATTATACAATAAAGGTAAAGTAATAAAAAGTACATAAAGTATATGTTCCTACAGTATAACTAAAGGTGGTCTCTTATCCTACACCAATGCATAGCTTCATTTGAGTTGTTACTTCATATACAGTATTTCCTGCCTTATATATTGAGTATTTATTTCGTACTGACGTCCCTTACAAGGGACTTGCATCTCATGCTGCAGGTATAGGTGCTAGGAGCTCTCTCAGTAGGAGTACAGGATATCCAGCTGCTGTTACCAAGCTCCGGGTTGCTTCGGAACTTTGTTTATCTAGAGCTTATATTTTTGTATTATATAGGTAGGTTGCTTCGGAGCTTTGTGTGTCTAAAGCTTATATTTTTGTGTTGTACAGTTAGTTGAGGTGGGGCCTATCCTAACCCTTATCATATACTTTTCCTTATCTCGAGGCTTTATAGACTATGTAAATCAAAGTGTGGTCATGTCTCATACTTTAGACAACGTGGCCCCAACGGCCTAGCCATATGTATTTTCTTTTGGCTTGTTATTGTTGTTTACTTTCTTAAAGGCATATTGAATGTAGAAATTCCTTATAATATGTATAGAAAGCATATGGATATAGGTTGGTTCTCACGAGCCTTATCGGCAATGAGTGCTAGTCCGCCTTAACAGGACTTTGGGCTTGACATCTTTAAAATGTCGGGGGTGCATCAGATCGAATGGCATCTGTTAAGGGTGTAACGTACATGGGTGCTCATGAAGGCGGATCTTTAAAATGTCGGGGGTGCATCAGATCGAATGGCATCCTTTTGAATGCAAAAGTGCCATAAGAGCATGCGAATGTGGTATTTTCCTAATCCTTTAGAGCAATATAGATGTGATTGTAGACTGTGTAACCATCTCAAAAGAAATTTTAGCCCTTTCCAGCTAAGCAGTCTAGCATTTGGTCCTTGAACGATGTAGGGAAGAGGTCATTTTATGTCGATGCATTGAGCTTTCTATAGTCCAGGCATACCCTTCACCCTATGACTGGTCGCATAGGGATCAACGTGTTGCTTCCATTGAGGACTATGATGATACCCTATTTTTTGGAATGCACTAAACTGGGCTCACCTACTCACTGTCGGCGATTGGATAGATCACCCCTGCATCCAATAACTTGATGATTTCTTTGTGCATGACCTCTTGCATAGGTGGATTGAGATACCTTTGGTGCTCAATACTCGACTTGTAGTGCTTGAAAAATTAGATTTTGTTAGTACACACCTTAGGATGGATACCGATAATATCCGCAATTGTCCACCTAATGACCTTATTGAACTGCTTAAATATCACTACCAGAGCGTTACTTGTTCTTCATTCAGGTCCCAGTGACTATAACTCGCAAGGAGTTATTGGCATCCAAAAATACATATCTTAAATAGGATGGAAAAACCTTAAACTTTAGCACTAGTGGCTCCTCAATGGATGGTTTAGTAAGTGGTGATTCTTAATTTTGCAACTCCAACTCTAGCTTAGTTTGGCATCTAGGGGCATAGGATACCATAGCACCATCACTATTTACTCATAATCTGGGACGCCATCACCCTCAAAGTTCATCAACACTGCTTCCAGGGTATCAACACCTAATCTCTCCTTAAGTAGTACCTCTAGTTCTGCATCATCGACACTTTCAATGACAGAGACTACCTTCAGATCATCAACCTTCTTTACATATTAGCAGACGTTAAGCATGACCTCATCTTTACCCAGTCTAATCTTGAGTTGGCCTCTCTCTATGTCTACCAATGTTCATCCGGTGGGTAGGAAGGGCTTTCTCAAGATGATTAGGACTTTGAATTCAACCTCATAGTCCAGTATCTACTTTGACAAGGACATCGTAAAGTATCCCCATAAGCTTCTTCGCCATACGGTTTGCTATCAAAAATCACATGGTCATTGGAAAAGGGGCTCCCATCCTTGTTTCTTGAAGACTGTAAGGGGATTAGATTTATGCTTGCACCAATATTATACAATGGCCTTGTGAACTCCACACCTCCAATAGTGTAGGGTATGGTGAATGTGCTGGATAGTCTCCCTTCTACACCAAGGTCCGTGTTGCAATAACATTGCAATGTTGAAGCTCTTGGGATAGCTCCTGGCTTACAATCCATTTCTTTGTGACCAAGTTCTTCATGAACTTCACATATCCTGGCATCTTCTCCAATGCCTCAATGAGAGAGATATTGATTGAGAGAGGTTTCAATATAGAGAGAAAGTGCTTGTATTTACCTTTCTCTTTCTTCTTTTTGATTCTTTGAGGGAAGGGAGGAGGAGGTTTAGGAATGGGCTTCAACTTCTATGGAGCCTCTGCAGCATCACTCACCCCATCCTTGGCACGATCATCTCCATTTTCTATATCTTTGTCCTTACCTGTCTCATCATGAACATCATTATATCAACTGGCACAAGAGGGTTACTAGTCTTCTTACTACCATAAGTAGTCATTGCCATGTTGCGGGGCAATGTACCTTTCCATTGCTAGTTGAGTTGAGTTGATATCTAACCAAAAGTATTGCTCTAGATGTTTGATAGCAATCAAATCATACTCATTCTTTTGATTAATGCTAGAGATGTGAGATTTCATCCCCCTCAATGTCTCATCCTGTGTTATCCTGCTTCAATAGACGATCAAACATCTCCTCAACTCTAGAAGTACCAACACCTATATAATGATTATGTGGTGGCACATAAGGACCATTCTCATAACTATCTCTACAACCCCAATCACCATCTCTATCCTTGCCCCTGTTTCTGTCATAATAACCTCCGCGATTGTTGTCTATGGAGGCATCATCCCTGTTATACTTCCGACCTTGGCTTCCTTGACCTTAGCATTAAAAATCCTAACTGGACCCTTAGGCATTGGTCGGGAACCCCCTCGTTTGATAAGTAATGAAGCAAGCATCTTCCTCAAAGTAAGGCTCCTCGTACATGGGTGCTCATGAAGGCGGATAAGTTACTACATTAACCTATCTCTGATTCTGCCTCATTAATAACTTCACATTGGTACTAATTTAAGGAAGTTCATGCATCATCTCTTCATTTATCTTAGCTTGCGCTGGACTAGTACTAACTGTACACGATCTCTTGGTAGAGGATCTATCTATCATTCCCCATGTATGATTTGTCTTGACAATATGTTCTAGTTTCTCAGCAACCCTTGAAAATGGTTGATCTAAAGATGCGCCACCCATGATGGTATCAACACATGCTTGGCTATTTTCATCCGGGATATGGTAGCGGATCTCCACCAAAGCATCATCAACTATCTAGTGGTCAGGGACACATCTCAGACACTTTGTGAACCTCTCCCATGTGGTATCGATCGAGTGACTAGGAAGTTAATCAAATTTATTTATCTAGTCCTTCAACTTGAACTTTTTCAGTCTCTAGAAGAACCTCTCAAAAAAGGCCTTCTACTATTTTTCCTAGCTGGTGATCGAACTCTGTAGGACCTTAAATAGCTATAGCATTGCATTGCCTATTAGAGATAATAGGAACACGCAAAAGCCCCGCAATATCCATAGATAGATTCTAGTTCCCCATTACACTCTTATAGACAAACACAACATTATGTAGATGACTATGTGCATCCTCTTATGGTAGGCCCATGAACAACCCACAATTTTATAGTATTTGAAGCAACCCACTCAAAACAACATACTTTGTGTCATCTGATAGTGGTGGTAACACAATAGCTCCGACAACATCCATAGCCATAGGATTCAACCAATATTGATTCCATTGATAAGCTTCAGCATTGAGATGCAGTGGTTGTGGATCAATGCCCTCAAGCGTATATGGGTTATTATCATTCTCATTTTGATTCTACTATTGATTTAGAGCTGCATTAACCACATCGTTTGCGTTGTCTTGGGTCATTCTTCTCAATGTTCTTTGGATCTCTGGGTCAAACGGAGTCAAGGGAATGGCTCAACTTCATATGTTGTGCATACACTACACCTGCACACTGAAACAAAACAAAAATAATAGAAATGTAAAATGAACAAAATAAGGATTAATTCTCGAACTACTCAAATTAAACAAGTCTAGCCATATTCTCCGACAATGGTGCCAAAATATTGATGTCACCCAATCTATACCTCATTTTTTAAGGTTAAAGAAATATTGTCAAGATATATAACCTAACTGAGGTTAGGATCGATACCCCAGGGAATAGAGCAGCCTTAGAGAAATTTCAAGCACTTCGGGTGGATTAACCTACTTATGTCCCCTAGGGGGGGTTTGTAAAACTATGAAAAGAAATCCTACACTATGACAAGTTTAAAATCAATATGAAGAGTAATAAGGGTATTGTGTTCCCCATGAATCTCTAACTTGGTGTTACTAGATAATTGAATTCTTTTCTAGTATGTAGCATGTAGAATGGTAAGTTGAATTTACCAAATCCTGTGATCTAGGCGAGAGGCAAATTTCACTACGTTATTTGATCCACCCCACAATATGACATTACTAATCCTTACGCATTGTTCTAGTACAACCTCCCCTTGATCCAGTTTGGTTGATTAGACAAGAAACATCAACCGAATCCTATTAATTATTATCTTTTTCTATTCATTACTCCCTTGATCAAGTTAGTAATACTAGGCGAGTTCTTATGTTGGCCACTATTGAAAAGTATCCAAACCGACAAGAATTAATTAATACATGCATCCACACTTTTCAGGAATTACAAATTATCCAGTTTTACCTTTGTTAGTTTTTCATTGTTCCCACAACCCTAGTTATGGATTTAGCTACTCATTATTAGTGTAGATGCAAGAATAATGATATTGAATAACATAATTGAGAACTTACACAATAGAATTAAGAACAATAAATCGAAGCTCTTCATCAAAAATCATATGATTGAATTAAAGAACATAAAATAACGTTTCACTAGTGTCTCACAATGACTCTCTGAAGTTCTATACTATTCTCTACTATTTCGTACGAAAAATAAATCAAAAAATCTATTTGTAGGATTTAAAATACAAAACCAAAATGAAATAGGAGAACTGGGTCGGCAGGCTCTACGAACACCTCTACGGGTCGTATGAAGTTTTATGGCTTGTAATTGGGGCTTCTTTGATTCCTTCAGCAATTCTGGGTATGACCTCTACGAGACCTAGATATGGGTCATATAATGTTTTACGGCCTCTGTAGGGTACAACACATGGTCTATAACTCATAGAAATTTTTATAGCTCGTTTGCATGTTCATAGACTCAACTTTAAAATATCACCCTTCACTGGATTTTGGTAGTAAACCAACTTTATGGCCCATGGAATTTTCTATGACTTGTAAAAGGTATCATAGATTAGCAATTTCTACAACTTTTGCACACTTAACCAAAAAATCATGCCAACACTTTATCCTGCAAAACAAAATAAAAACACATCAAATCTACTGACATCGCAATACAAACATAAATAATTTCAAGTTTAAAGAATCATAAGTGTTGTATTTTGACAGCACATCATGAATCTCAAGACTAACTTCACCATGACATTCCTTGTGAAAATTTGAGTTACGTAGCCTTTTGAATTACCCAAATCAAATGGAAAACAAGCTCGGAATCGCAACGTGAAGTTGAGAGAAATTATGTATACATTTGTAAGGTGCTCCCTGAAGAAAACACACACACATATATATATACACACACATAATAATTGTGCTTCTGCCACTCTCTACTACATGCCAGCACCAGGTCAAGCCATATGGCAAAAAAATAATATGCCATTTTACTCTCTCTCATCCCATTGATTCTTCAATTCATTTGTCTTTATTGTGGGCTTGTCCGGACTTTAATTTCCGCAAATAAACTTTGTAACCCTATGGATTTTGACGTTTTGTATCCAATAGTGCAGTTGGAATTTCCAAGAGAGCATCCTACAGACAAATAAGGGTCACATTTCTTTTCGGCTAACTAGCTAAAAAGAACTGAGGGGGTCAAAATGCAATCGAATGACCCCAAAAACTGGTGAAGGATCATCTCAAACTGTTTTCTACATTACAAACCTAATCATGCCATCAGATTTCTATTTCGAGTGCGTTTAGCTGGGTTTTGACAAAACATAATTTTTAGCTTCTAGTTGAACTCATTTTGCAACTTTTGACCCAAAATCGCACAGGAACCCTTTATCCTGGAACCCTTTATCCTAGAATCAATCCGGAACTAATAAAACTGCCAGAATCCCATTTTGAGGCCGTTTATAGGGTTTTAATAGGAACCTTATTTTAGTAGCTTTAGCTTGTTGTAAACTTGTAAACTTGCACTAAACTCAACAAAAACACTACATAACGTTCCCAGCAGCGCCAATAGGTCATAATAGGTCCAAGGTAACTAATGGAAACATAACAACAACACAGAATTGACTACAAGGTCATTATAGTATCCTTCACATATAAGACTTTCATCCACGAAAATAAAGTAGAAAGCATACTTGAGGGTTCAAATAGGCTAAGGTGTTGCTCCCGCATCTATGCCTCCATCTCCCAGGTAGCTTCCTCAAACAGATGATATCACCCCTGTACTTTAACCATCAGTATGACCCTAGAAGATAGCTGCCTAGTATCTCTAGCTAAAATGGCCACCGGCTCCTAAACGAAAGTCAGACGACCATCCAACTCAACTGCATCATACTGCATAACATGCGACTTATCTGGAATATAGCTGCTCAACATTGACACATGGAATATAGAGTGTTTAGTAGAGTAAGATGGAGGTAGGGCTAACTCATAAGTAATTGGACCAACTTGCCTTAATATCTCAAAAGGCCCAATATACAAAGGGCTCAACTTACCTCATCTCCCAAACCCAATCTCTAACCTCAAACTCCCAAAAATACCTAGTCTCCAACCTCAAATAGCAAGAATAAGTGTCTATGGTAAGTACAACTCTAGTGTCATCTCTGAGCTATCCTCAATTTATCCTAGATAACGCAGACACTGGCCAAGGTATCCTGTAACAAATCTGTACTATACAAAATTAGCTTTGAAGACAAAAACCACCCAACAGGAGTACAACCTCACTAGCCATATAGTGCCTCCAATGGGGCCATCTGAATGCTGGTTGGATAACTGTTACTATAAGTAAACTCAGCTAACGATAAAATTCAGTCCCACTGACCCTAAAACCCTAACAGAAAAGGCCATAACATATCTTCCAGAAGCTGTATACTAGGCTCAGACTAACCAGCAGTCTAAGGGTAAAATGTTGTGCTCAAATCAACCTGAGTTCCCAACTCTCGCTAAAAAGCCTTCTTAAAGATGGAGGTAAATTGTGACCCTCAATCAGATATGATAGACAAAGGCACTCGATCTAACCAGACTATCTCTTCAATGTAGATATAAGCTAAATGCTCGATATTGAAGGTAGAATAGACGAAAATAAAGTGTGCAGACTTAGTTAACCAAGTGACTATTACCCAAATGTTGTCATAACCACTGGAAGTACGAGGAAGCCTCACAACTATGTCCAGTCACCCACTCCCACTTCCACTCGAGAATGAGTAATGACTGAAGTAGGCCACTAGGTCGCTGATGCTCTTCCTTTACCTGCGGACAACTGGGGCAATGTGATACATAGTCTGTAATATCTCTCCTCGTGTCATCCTACCAATAATGCTGTCGCAAGTCCTAATACATTTTAGTTGTGCCCGTGTAAATATAATATCGAGAATCATTTGGCTCTTATAGAATCAACTGTATCAAATCCCCCATTTTAGCAACACACAACCAGTTGTCGAATCTAAGGACCTTATCTGAATCAACTATAACCTGATCCTCAATACCCTGCAACACTCTATCCCGGAGACCCACTAATGACTCATCCTTGAACTGTATCCCGGAGACCCACTAATGACTCATCCTCGAACTGTTGGGCCTGAATAGAGGCTAACACCCAGCTAGAGTTTGAAATATTCAATCGCTCAAACCTATTGGTTAGGGACTGGATGTCTGAAGCGAATGGTCGCTCCTTAGCTTTCAGGTGTGCTAGGCTGCCCATACTCACTGCATTCTAACTCAAGGCATCCACTACCATATTTGCCTTGCCTTGATGGCATAAAATAGAAATATCATAGTCAACTAGTAACTCAATCCACTATCTCTGGTGGGAATTGAGGTCCTGCTAACTCATAATATACTACAAACTCCGATGGTTGGTAAAATATCACACTATTTGCAATATAGATAATGCCTCCAAATCTGGAGCGCAAACACTACTGTCGCCAACTCTAAGTCATTTATGGGGTAGTTACGCTCATTAATCTATAATTAACGAGAAGCATAAGCAATAACTTGACCCTCCTACATCAATACATAACCCAGCCCTATATGAGACACATCATAATATATCGCAAAGCTCTCTCCCTCAACAGGGAGGGTCATGATAGGAGTAGTAACCAACAACTCCTTCAACCACTAAAAACTAGCCTCACATTTATCAGACCATACAAATGGCACTCCTTGGTGAGTCAATCGAGTCAACAGAACAACAATGGTGGACAAACCCTCAACAAACCATCGGTAATACCCTGCCAACCCAATAAAACTCCAAATCTCCATCATTGAAGTAGGTCTAGGCCAGCTACGAATAGCCTCGACCTTAGCCAGATCCATGCTAATACCCTCACCGGACACCACATGACTCGAGAAAGTATCAGACTCAAGCAAGAATGCACATTTAGAGAATTTAGCATACAACTTGTAATCCCAGAGTGTCTGAACCATAATATGGAGGTGTTGGGCATACTTCTCTTGACTTGACAAATACACCAAAATATCATCAGTAAAAACCACTACAAAGGAGTCTAAATATGGCCAAAATACCTAACTCCTCAATTCTATGAATGTTGCAGGGGCATTAGTCAGCCCAAATAGCATGACTAGGAACTCATAGTACCCACAGCATGTTTGAAATGTATTCTTCCCTCAACTGGTAATACCCCAAACGTAGATCAACCTTACAAAACACTGCGACCCCACATAACTGATCAAATAAATCATCAATACATGGTAAGGGATAATGGTTTTTCACCATCACCTTTTTTAGATGCCAATAATAAATACACATTTAGAGAGTCCCATCTTTCTTTGTCACAAACAAGATAAGAGCTCCCAGGGAGAAATACTCGGCTAAATAAATCATAGATCTAGCAAACTCTGATGCTGAGCACTGAGCTTCTTAAACTCTACAGGAGCCATCCCAATATCACCAAGGTAATAGTCTTGGCATGATAATCTAAAATAACATAATGTGGGCTAACCAATCCATTCCAAGAATACGGTCGAAATCTAACATATCAAGTCCACCTAGGTGTCAAAACCCTAAAGTGTAACTACAAACCTCTGCAAACTCGATCTACTATAAGAAAATCCCTAACTAAGATTGAAACCTAAATACGAGAGGAATGCAACTCAGTATCATACCTAGACGGGGAGTATAATATATAGATACATAAGAAAAGGTGGAACCTGGATAAAATAACGCTGAAAGTGGTTGCTGGCATACAGAAATCATACCAGTGATGGCTTCATCAGAAGCCTTAGCTTCAGGCCAAACTGGTGCAACATAAAAATGATATTGACGGCCTCTCCCTAGAGCATTACTGCTGCCTGCATCTCTACCACCCTCGATAGGCTCTCTGAAACACTATTAATAACCCTATTTCTCCCTATAATAATTATCCTAGTGGCTATGATCCTGACCTTTGCCCCTGCCATCTAGTAAAAGAGCTGACCTAGTGGGCTGTGGGGCAGAAAGTACCATTCTCTACCCAGGATGGTCTTTAAGCCAATGGTCTTGTGCCCCGCACCCAAAACAAAACGATATAGCCCTATCTCTATGGTCGCGGTCATAATGCCTCGATCTGGCTATCCCAAAACCCTAACTAGCCATAAAGGATGACACAACTAGCCCTATAGAACCTAAATCACTCTAGCTCTTTCTGCGGCACGCGGGATATGAAGAACTACCCCTGCTGGAAGTACTCAAGCCCTAATGGCCACCCTCAGAAGCCTATAGTGTGCTTAGTATCCTCAAAGGCCTGTCGCTTGGTTCTCGAAAAACCTATCTGAGAGCCGCTGAACTCT
The DNA here is from genome assembly GCA_000787875.1 of Solanum virginianum. Lineage (NCBI taxonomy): Eukaryota > Viridiplantae > Streptophyta > Magnoliopsida > Solanales > Solanaceae > Solanum > Solanum virginianum. Next base: position 52,671 of record DF358165.1, on the reverse strand, counting down.
CCATCTAATCTGCCTTGCAACTAATCTTCTCCTAGGAGGGAGCATGATCAACAATGCTCAGAAAATAGCAACCAGAAGTCACTAAGGCATAAGTGCCCATCCTCAGCTGAGGTCTCAATCCTCGCAAAATATAATAGATCCACTCCTCAAAAGGAAAAATAGTTGTAGCTTATTCGAGAGTTCCTGACATCTGACTTTATACTGAGACACAATCATTTGTCCCTACTCAAGTCGCACAAACTGATCTCGACGATGGTCTTTGATGCTCCTTGGCACAAATCTAGTCATAAAAGTATTGGTAAACTCTACCCAAATCAACGGTGCGACATTACCTGGCTTGGTATTGCGACAGGTCCACCACTACTGCCTTGCGATACTATCAAGCTAGTAAGCGGTAAACTCAACCCCTTGAGACTCTAACAGTTGCAACTCCTATAATCGCTCAATGCAGGATATAAAAAACTCATGTGCATCCTCTCCTGTTGCTTTTGAAAACCTCGATAGGGCTAATCTCAATGGGTATCCAAGTAACCACTGAACCTGACACAATATTGCTCCCTCCGACTAAGCTGGGGCCTTCGGAATAATAGGCTCTACTAGTGCCTAAACTGGAGAAGCTAGAGCTAGCACTACACCCTACTGTAAGGCCTCAAGTGCTCCCAAGATCTATCCAAGGATTGCTTGTACATCAGGTGTAACTGCAGTGGCTTCTAGGGGAGCTGGTGGCTCTGGCTTCGATGGAGCTGGGGCCTCTGGTATCTGCTTCTTGAGCTCATAGGTGTGCTCCCTAACTAGCACCGATGGTGCATACCCAACCCTACCCCGACCCTGAGCCAATCATTCACGCACCATATCTAAAAAAAATGGACAAGGCCAGATTCTCAGAACTCAAAAACAATTGATGAAATTCAAAACAAGAATGAAAACACAGGAATGTTCCAAAATATCCTACAACCTCCAGGGGATGAGCCACATATGTCTACATACCCTTCTATAAGACTCTACTAGATAGCAGCTCTGTACAGATAAAACTAGTGAACCTTAGGCTCAGATACTAACTTATCACGACCTGGTCCCGATCACGGTAGAACCTTTTAGATTCCACTAACTGTAATCTAATTACCCACCTTATAGGGCACCTATTCTAGCCTTTTAATCCAGCCAAAGTGATATAACACTAATATATATAACTGAAATCTACCCAGAATCTAGAATTAACTGTACAAATCTACAATAACAAAAATACAAGTTGATATACATAAATCTAAACCAACAAATATATATACAACCGGAGAGTGTCCTACAAATATATAATACTATTGTACAAGGCCAAAGTCTAGAAACAAAAGATGGCCATCAAAAGAAAGAGACTGCAATGAAGCTAGAACTATCGATGCTCACCAAAGAAGTCTTCATACTACTGTGCAATGAAGCTGGACATGTACCATCGAAAGATGTAGAGGTAGGTATAAATATAAGAAAAAGGCACCCAACAAGCATCATTGACCAACCTAGAAAATAATATATAATATGAAGTTGAAATACAGATAAAAGTAGCTATCCCATACATTAATCCCATTACCTTAACCCGAACTAAACCTAATATTGTATATGGGTACAAGGCCCTAACAACTACGCCTATATGCCACCCAAATCCCTATAAGCTCGGGAGGTACACCCACACAATATAGAACCAATAGATCTTCATAAAATCTCACAGAATACATAAAGCTCAGAACAAGGGTCAACTATATGTGGATGTAAGGCCCTAATGTCTAAGCCTAAAGGCCGTCTGAGCCTCCATAAGCCCAGAAGGTATGCGACACATAATATAGGTGTGAATAGGTATATGAATCCATGGGTAATCAATCACATATCAACTGGTTCTTGACCTTGTGCTAGAACGTGGCCCCTAATCCATTATATATTTATAATAGTGGGACGTATCCACTATGGGAGAAAGAATTCCCCTCGTATAGTAAATGTGTCTCATATCATAATGTCAATCATGGGGTCTCATCGCACAGTGGAATTTGCAGGGTTGAATGCCTCAAAAATGTGCTTCGAAAATTCCCATAATCGTAATTTTCATATATCTCAAAACTCATGTGTGATATCAAAAATTTGACTTCATATTCTCGATCATCGCGGACCAGACTCAGACTAGTGTTGATTTTTTCATAATTTCCCATGTCGACCAAGGGCATTGAGGTCATAGCCCCATGTCCACTTATGCGTGAAAACACCTATACTTTGCAATTTTTCAACTCTATATCACTTAAGACCCTCTCAAAAACCTCTCCAAGACTTAACCAAATATCTCATTCAAATTTCAACAATTTCAAGCCTAACTTTAGAACTTAAGGATTCTCTTCAAGCTCTAAGTTCTCTTCAAGCTTAACTTAGGAAAACCCAAGTTTGAGGTATGTAGGTTTCATCCATTATGTCCTTTCACCCATGGAGCCCAATTTCCTTCTTATGAAAATTGCATGTGTTCATGTTGTATCATTTATGTGTATCTTTTATTATGGATTATGAGTATAAATTATATTAGGGTTTTATGAAATGATAAATATGCATGACTATCTATTTCAATCTTGTACCATTATGGATTTATGAGTATAAATTATATTGGGGTTTTATAAAATGTTGATTTATTATACATGACTATCTATTTCAAGCTTGTACTATGAACGAGTTTTGTCTATTGAGACTATGCATGTTTTGAGCTATGAAACTATGATCTATCATGAGATTTGATAATGAATTTCAAGGTATCCTATATAAAGGTTTTATAATGTGTTGGCAGGTTGATTTGCATTGAGTTTTCTCACATGATTTTACTCTTGAATTGCATGATTTTTAACTAGTATCATGAATCCACCAAGTGTTTGATAAAATGTCTAGTCAAGAATTCCCAAGTTATTGATGATCTATTTCATGATTTACAAGTCAACTGACTTTATGATGACTAGGGGTTTTCAAGTATGTATTGAATTCATGAAAAGTATCTATGATGTTGCAAGTACCAAGTTAAGCCCTATTTCAAGATTTTTACCTCTTATGAGCCATTTATGTTAATGCAAGGGTACATGTATGATTATGATCTACTCACATGTTTCAAGTTAGACTCACCACTAGAGGTCAAGAATGTTTAAGAGCTACTCATCTCATGTTTCCATCTTTCTTATAAGTTATTAAAGTGAAGATTTTTTCAAATAGTCAGACATAGCACCAATGGATTAGATGTCAGCGCAGACTATCTTCTAGGGTCCATACTCCTTTCCTCAAACTATGTACCAACTTAGGATTATGATTATTACCCTTTCTATACTAGTGGATCCATTTAGTGCACTTTATCATAAAATCCACCTCGAATTGGGAGGGGTCCCCATAAGGGGGGTTACTTCTCTGAAATGGGATGGGCTCCTGTAAGGTAAAAGTAGACCACCTTTTTACTGATGAGGGGTAATCATCTGGATTCCAAGTTATAGCTCGCTTAGTCTTACTCATGTTGGTCAGGGTCTCTTCCCACACATGTATTATGTTCTATGCAAATTGAATGATTTACAAACATGTTTTACCTCAAGCATTGACCATGAAATCCATATTTAAATCTTACTTATCTATTGCTTATTCCTATGCATTTTGACTATACTAACTTATGTTTTGTTGCATTACATCCTACATACTTAGTACATTCAAATGTCGTAATGCATACTCTATGCCTATATGATATTACCATGTAAGAATCAGAGCACCACTTAGTCATCCTCAATGTGGCTAGTACAATCTATTGAAGCAAGCTCTGATGAACCCTTAAGTTCAGGGACATTATCTTTACTACTGTTGCTATATTAAGACTTCTTTTGTTGAACACTTATTATTATGAGGGCGAGCCCAAAAAGCGTCTTGGCCCCTACTCCATTTTATCTTAGAGGTGTTGTTGGAATATTGTGATGTACTTATGTTTAAGCTTGACTATATTGAAATGCCCCAAAAAGTGCTCGAAAATGTGCCTCGAAAATGCCCACAATCATAATTTCAATATATCTTAAAATCCATGCATGATATCGAAAATCTGACTTCATATTCTTGATCAGGAGGCAAAATTGAGTGGGTAATAGGTCTAACCAAGATTTTTCAACCACCGTAGCAAAATTTTATTTTCTAAAAATTTTGACTTTCAAAGGCTGTTCGCGTTGGCTTCGCAACATAGACCCATCATAAAGTAGTGTATTTCATTACCATTTTTTCAATTTTTGCCTAAGGATTTGGGGTATTGGGCCTAAGCCTTCCTATGCATAGAAAGACCTATACCTAGTCATTTTTCAATCGCATATCATTTAAGGCATTTCCCAAAACCCTCTCACGCACTTGGCCAAATATTTGACCCAATTCAAGTATCCCAAACTCCTTCCAAATTCAAGAAATTCTATTCAAGTTTCAAGTTCTCATTCAAATCTTCAACAAAGAAATCTCCAAAGTTGAGGTATGTGGATTTCAACCATTGGGTCCTTTCACCCATGGTGGCCAACATTTCTTTTTAAGTAAACTGCATGATTTCAAGTTGATTTATCTGTGGGTAATTCTTATTATGAATTGATTATGAAGTATATTAGGGTTTCATGAAATGTGGACTATTTAAACATAATTTGAGCTATGAATCTATGTACTATGATGAGATTTGATGAGGGGTTCTAATATATCTTGCATGAGGGTGTTACCAAGTGTTGGTGGGTGTATTTACATTAAGTTTTATCACATGATTTCACTCTTGAATTTCATGTTTTTTAACTAACATTACACACCCGCCAAGTGGTTGATAAAATGTCTGATTTAGGGTTCTTGAGTTATTGATGATCTTTTGCATGACCTTTGAGTCAAGTGACTATATGATGATGAAAAAAATGTTTGTATGTGTTGATTTTATAAAAATTATCTATAGTGTTGCAAGTTGACCACACGTTGTTGAGGGGGTGCTATGCCTCAACCACTATTATGGAGGGTGCTATGTTCATCTACCAGTTAAGGGGTATATACCTTAACCACTATGATGGGGGTGCTATGCCTATCTTCCATGTTGAGGGGTATATACCTTGAATACAATGATGGAGGGTGCTATGTCCAATCTACCAGTTAAGGGGTATATACCATAACCACTATGATGCGGGGTGCTACGCCCATCTACCAATTGAGGGGCAGATACCTCAATCGCCTTCCAAGGGGGTGGCAGGCCTTGGATTCCAAGTACTAGTTGCTTGGTCTATGATGATGGTCTCTTCTTCCCATGTAATATGTTCTATACAAGCATGTTTTACTTTGAGCATTGATCATGCATGCCATATTGTTATAGTTTTACCTATTGCCTATGTATATGCATTTTGACTATGTTACTAAGCTCTTATTACAATATATCCTGCACTCTTAGTACATTAAAATGTTCTAACACATATTCTATTCCTAAATGATGTTACCATGTAGGAACCGGAGCTCCACTTGATCATCCTCCTCCTCCACATGGCTAGTACTATCTGTTGAAGCAAGTTCCTACATGATGTCACCATGTAGGAACCGGAGCTCCACTTGATCATCCTCCTCCTCCACATGGCTAGTACTATCTGTTGAAGCAAGTTTGGTAAGTCCTCAACTCTAAGGACAATAACTATTGATCCTACATTATACAAAGATTCTTTTCTTTGTTTAAATGCTTATAACTATGAGGGTGATCCCAAAAAATTATCTTGGGCCCTGCCCAATCTATGCTAGAGGTGTTGTTTGACAAGTTATATAATTATGCTTTGAGCATTGACTCTTTTGATAACTTATTCTATGAAAGACTTCCTTTTCTCCCTTTTCCCTTTATTCTTGTTTATACACTTTAATTATTTATTTACTTTGCTTCCGTGACTAAGGATGTGTAAATTATATGCTAAAAGGCTTGTTTAGGGTCTCTTTGGGTTCCGATTTGCCGTGTCATGTCTAGGCCCTAGGCTTGGGTCATCACATCTATATTCTTATAAGATTGTCAAAGACTTCCTTTATCCCTACTTCCCTGCCGTGTCATGTCTAGGCCCTAGGCTTGGGTCATCACATCTATATTCTTATAAGATTGTCAAAGACTTCCTTTATCCCTCCTTCCCTTGTTTAATATCCCTTGTTATCATTTACTTTGCTTCCGCGACCAAGGATGTGTGATTGACATGCTAAGAGGCTTATTTTGGTCCCTTCGGGTTCCTATTCGCTGTGTCACATCTAGGACCTAGGCTTAGATCATGAAAAATATGGTATCAGAGCTCTAGGTTGTTAATAGTCATCGAAATCCAACACAATACATCGATTAGAGTTTATTCATGATTGTGAATCGCGCCATAACTATGAATGGGAGATAATGAGGAATTTTAGGAAATGTTTCACTTCTTCATGGTCTATATTGTGCTTTAGATGTAAGTGTAAGGATTTTTCCCCTAACAAACATTGTTTGATATTCTAGATCATGCCGACTGCAAGAGAAAGACTGAGGAGAGCACGTACACTGGAGGAGTAATCGGCTTCTCCCACTCTTCAAGTTTGTCAAGGTGGAGGGGTAGGCTAAGATGAGTTCCAAGATGCTATTGCAATGTTGGCTCATGCTATGACCAACTAAATCAACTAAGGGGCCTATGACCCTTATACTCCCACTCTGGCTTCTAGGGTGAGGGACTTCACTAGAATGAACCCACTAGATTTCCATGGATCCAAGATGGATTAGGATCCCCAAGAGCTCATACATAAGGTGTACAAGGTGCTATCCATCATGGGGGTCAATTGGGAGGAAATGATGGAGTTGGCAGCCTTCAAACTAGAAGAGTTGGCTCAATTGTGGTTCACAATAGTAGTTGGAGAAGGGGAATGATGATGCTATCCCTTGGGAAAAGTTCAAACCCGTATTTGTCAGCCGACTCTTTCTTATCAAGCGAATGGAGGCTAAGATGATGGATTTTATGAACCTTAAGCAAGGTTCCATGAGTGTGAGGGAGTATGCCCTAAAGTTCAACTAACTCTACAAGTATGCTCTATAATTGGTTACTGAGACTACATCTAGGATGAAAAAATCTATGTCAGGAGTGTTCGACTTAGTTAATGGGGACTGTCATACCACTATGCTAGTTAGTGATATGGATTTATCCCACCTTATGTCTTATGTCAAGCAATTAGAGAGGGAAAAGCTTAGAAAAAAAAAAGAAGTGGTGAGTCCAAGAGGGAATATTTTGAAGGTGGTTTCCAAGGTTCCAAGGGTAGCGGGTTTCCTTAGGGCCACAAGTTCTAAGGGTGAGGGTCTTTCAATACTTCTTATAAGAGATATGCTAATGATAATCCAAGATTCAAATGAGGTAATGGAGGAATGGTAAACCCTAGATGCCCAAGGTATGAAAAGAATCGTAGTGGTCCATGTTTGAGGAATTCTAATTCTTGCTTTGGTTGTGGTGACATGGGTCATAAAGTTATTGATTCTCCTCATGCTCAAAACAATGGTAGAGATAGTCGTCCACAAGGCCAAGGTACAAATGCGTGTCAAAGGGGAAGAGGAGGCCAACAAGGGGGTGCATCAAGGAAAAATTGATTCTATGCTCTTCAAGGGAGATAAGGGGTGAATGAGGTATCCAATGTCATCACCAGTATGTTAAAGGTTTTTTATTTTGATGTATATGCATTGATAGATCCGAGCACCACTCTTTCTTTTATTACTCCTTTAGTTGACAAAAAGTGTCATGTTAGTCCTGAATTGTTGTGTGAACCTTATGAAGTGTCTACGCCCATTGGTGAGTCTATTGTTGCTAAAAGAGTCTATAGAAATTGTCCTATGTTCATTTTGCATAAAATCTTACCTTGTGATTTTGTTGAATTAGATATGGTAGATTTTGATGTCATTCTTCTGATAGATTAGTTGTATGCATAATATGCTTCTATTGATTGTAGAACCGTAGGGATAAATTCCAATTCCCTAATGAGCTAGTACTTGAGTGGAAGGTCATGATGTGGTGATCAAGGGTAGGTTTATTTTTTGTCTGAAAGCCCAAAAGTTGATTTTTAAGGGTTGTCTCTATCATCTTGTGAGGGTTAGGGATGTTGAGTCCAAAGATCTTCCTACAGAGTCGGTAGTTAATGAGTTTCTTGATTCCTTTCCCAATAAGCTTCCAAATATCCCTCCTGAAAGTAAAATAGACTTTTGTTTAGACCTCCTTCCCGATACTTAACCAATTTCTATTCCCCCTTATTGTATGGCCGTGGCATAGTTGAAGGAGTTGAAGGAGCAATTGAGGGTTTTGTTGGAAAATCATTTTATTAGGCCTAGTAAGTCACCTTGAGTTTCACTAGTGTTATTTGCGAAGAAAAAGGATGGTTTTATTAGAATTTGCATTGATTACCAATAACTTAATAGAGTCACCATAAAGAATAATTACCCTCTACCAATGATTGATGACCTTTTTGATCAATTTCAAGGGCCTAGTCATTTTTCTAAGATCAATCTTCAGTCTAGGTAATACCAATTGAAAGTGAGGGTATGTGACATTCCCAAGATGGCTTTCTAGACTAGGTATGGTCACTTTGAGTTTGTGATTATGTCCTTTGGGTTGACTAAAGCACCGACTATATTTATGGATCTCATGAATAGGTCCTTTAAACCTTACCTTGACTTTTGACTTTTTTATGGTGATTTTTATTGATGATATCTTGATTTATTCCTATAGTGAGGAGAAGCATGTGGATCACATAAAGGTGGTGTTGCAAATCTTAAGGGAGGAGAGGTTGTGTTCAAAATATGAAAAATTTGATGTCGTGTCGGGTGATGGCATTGAGGTGGATCCTAAAAAGATAGAAGTGATTAGAAATTGGCCTAGACCTTTGATTCCATCGAACATTACAAGTCTCTTGGGATTGGCAGGTTACTACCGGAGGTTTTAAAATGGTTTCTCTTCTATTGTTTATTGCATGACTAAATTGACAAAAAAGAAGGTGAAATTTGCGTGGATTGATGAGCGTGAAAAGAGTTTCCAAACTTTGAAAGATAAGCTTATCTCCATTCCTATCTTGGCTCTACTGCAAGGGTTGGAAGGGTTTTTAGTATATTGTGATGCCTCAAGGATCAGTTTGGGGTGTGTTTTGATAAAAAAATGGTAAGGTGGTAGCATATGCCTCTAGACAACTTAAGGTGCATAAGAAGAATTATCCAGGGTGTGTTATGATGCAAAATGGTAAGGTGATAGTGTATGCCTCAAGGCAACTTAAGGTACATGAGAAAAATTATCCCACCCATGATCTTGAATTGGCGGCCATGGTATTTTCTTTGAAAATTTGGTGTCACTACTTGTATGGGGTTCGTATTGATGTGTTTACTGACCACAAGAGTCTCCAAAATGTGTTCACCCAAAAAGATCTTAACTTGAGACAAACAAGGTAGTTAGAGCTCCTTAAAGATTATGATATAAGTGTGCATTATCACCCCGATAACATAGCACTGATGGATTGGATGTCGGCGTGGACTATCTTCAAAGGTCCATACCCCTTTACTCAAACTATGTGACAATATAGGATTATGATTATTACCCTTTCTATACTAGTGGATCCATTTAGTGTACTTTATTGTGAAATCTACCACGAAATGGGGCGGGTTCCCATAAGAGGGGGTTACTTCTCTGAAATGGGACAGGCTCCTCTAAAGTGAAGTATGGTTTTCCTTGGTAAGTAGACTACCTCTTTACCGATGAGGGGTAATAATCGTGATTCCAAGTTGTAACTCGTGTGGTCTTACTCCTGTGAGTTAGGGTCTCTTCCCATACATGTATTATGTTCTATGCAAGTTGAATTATTTACAATCATGTTTTACCTCAAGAATTGACCATGCATGCCATATTGAGATCTCACTTATCTATTGCTTATTACTATGCATTTTGACTGTATTGGCATATATTTTGTTGCATTGTATCCTACATACTTAGTACATTCAAACGTACTAACGTATACTCTATACCTATGTAATATTACCATGTAGGAATGGGAGCACCATTTGATCATTGTCCGCGTGGCTAGTATGTCCTATTGAAGCAAGCTTTGGTGAGTGCTCAAGTTCAGGGACATTATCTTTACTACTCTTTCTATATTGAGAATTCTTTTGTTGAACACTTGTTATTATGACAGTGAGCCTAGAAATTGTCTTGTCCCCTACTCAATTCTATGTTAGAGGTGTTGGAATATTATGATGTACTTATGTTTAAGCTTGACTCTATATGCTTTTAATATTATCAAAGACTTTCCTTAGTCCCACTTCCCTTATTTTATATCTCTTGTTGTTGTTTACATTACTTTCGCTACAAAGGATGTGTGATTGATATGCTAAGAGGCTTGTTTGGGTCCCTTCAGGTTCCCATTCGTCCTGTCATGTCTAGGCCCTAGGATTGGATCGTGACAAGGGTCCTCGACCAAAAATGTTGATCAACAGGGTCTTGCCCCAAAAATGTAGTCAGTAGAGCCCTAGGGCCTAAGTAACCATAATTGGTAAGACCCCTTTTGAATTAGTACCCCTTCTCGAACACTTAGACATGACCATCGGAGAATGAGAACATGAGTTGCATCACCCTAGATCTCAAACACTCGGACGTGGCCACTGTATACTTGAACTACAGGATATGTCATCTCGGTCTTGAAGTGTAGTCTAAGCTAGCCTCTCACTAGCCTATTCGGATCTAGATTCCCCCAATCAGGTCATATATCTCTTATAAATCACATATAACAGCGCTCAAAGAACTTACTATTCTAAGAGAAAAAAATTGGGAAAGTCTTTGAAATACTTGTGCTTTAATTCAATCTTCAAACTTGTGATTTTCATTGACTTTGGATTTGCTTGATCTTAATTCAATCGTGTAAGTGTTTAATTATGTCTTCTAAATTCATACTCTCTTTATCTATACAAAGCATGAATAGATAAATTCATAACTAAGGTTGTGGGAACCATGAAGAACAAACAAAGTCAAATCGGATAATTCACAATTCATAGAAGGTCCATATGCATGCATTAATTAACTCTCTTCATTTTGTATATTTTTTTATGGTGGCCAATATTAGAACCCGCCTAGTATTATTGACTGGACCAAGGAAGGAATGAATAGGAAAAGTTATTAATTAACAGGATTCAATTGATGTGTTCTTATCTAATCAACCAAACTGGGCCAAGGGGAGGTTGTATTGGGACTTATAGGTAATGGTTAGTAATGCACACTATGGAGATGGGCTAAGTAACGTAGGGAAATTCGCCTCTCACCTTTGACATAAGGGCTTGGTAAACTCAAATTATTGTCCTGCATGCTATACATTAAAGAAGAATTAGATTTTCTAGGGATATAGTGCTGGGGATCATGGGGAACACAATACCCTTGTTGCTCTAACCTAGGTTATATTTAGCATAGATTATTGCAAACCCCCAACCCTACCAGGGATTAAGTCGATTAACTATGTATTCCCTGTGGGTTCAACTCTAACCTAGGTTAGGTTCTATTTCTTGACAGCAACTACTATATCCTCTAAAAAGGAGGTGTAACTTGAGCGACATCACCAGCTTACCTGGCTACCAAAGCCACAAAATTTAAGTCACTCCAGCCAAGATTTGTCTCTCCAAATGGCCTCCCAATGTTGCTCAACTGTCAAAGGTACACGGTCAAATAGACTGTATTATCTTTACAAATAGGTTAAATTAGGCGAAAAGTGCCTAAAATACAAAAAATAGGAGTTGTGACCAGAATCTCAAATACAATCCCAAAAGTCTTCCTTCACAACCACCTAAGTCTATAGCAAAATATTTGGCCAAAACGGAATGCAGAAGATCGAGAAAACATCAAAAAACAAAGTTAAAAATATTACTAGAAAAACTTTTCTTTTAAAACCTTCTCCATTAAAATTCTCAAAAACCACACCAATTCTGTTATACCCAAAGTCCCGTTAAGGCAGACTGAACCCATTGCCAACAATGCTTAGGAGAACCAATCTGTATCCAAGCACTTTCTATATATATTATAAGGGATTTCTTCATTCAACATACTTTTAAGAAAGTAATTAGTAATAACAAGCCAAAAGGAAATGCATATGGCTAGGCTATTGGGGCCACGGTGTCCAAAGTATGAGACATGACCACACATTAATTTATAGTCTACAAAGCCTCTAGATTAGGAAAATTATCTAATAAGGTTCAGGACAAGCCCTGCCTCGACTAACTATAAAATAAAAAATATGAGATCTAGACACATAAAGCTCCGAAGAAACTTGGAGCTTGGTAATAATAGTTGAATATTCTATACTCCTACTCGAGAGCGCTACTAGCACCTGTACCTGCAGTATGAAATGCAGGTAATCCATAAAGGACATCAGTATGAGATAATATATCTAATATGTAAGGCACGAAATATTGTAAATAAAGTAACAACTCAAATGAAACTATGCACTGGTGTAGGATAAGAGACCACCTTTAGTAACACTTTGGTATCATGTACCTTATGCTCTTTTTATTACTTAACCTTTACTGTATAATTTGTGCACAACATGCAATACAAATGATCAACTGATCAGTGGTAAATCAATATCAAGATCGGCCTTGGCTAGGCTTTTCCTTTCACCCCTTGGGGTACACCCCGTGATAGTATCAACCCTGGCTAGGTGATTCTTCCACCCCTCAGGTTACCACCCATGAATAAGCAATATACTTTATCTTTTAGTTACTTTTGAGATGACTCTTTTTGTGTCATAATATTGGAGCTATAGGACTATAGATGTAGTAAATGACATGTAAATAAACATATAAGGAAATACGACAATGAAAAGAGTATATTACATGTAAATAAACATACAAGGCAATACGATAACAAAAAGAGTATATTACACAACTAATAAAATGTGTATGACATGAAACAACTCGTGAACTTTATTTAGGAACAAAAACCCATGTAATTTGGAAATGCGTATGAGATGAAACAACTTGTGAACTTTATTTAGGAACAAGAACACATGTGTCTTCGTATCCAAGTATGTATGCAGATTTGAAGGTGACCATGTATAGGAGCATATGAACATGTGAAAGAGTGGAGACATGGTCAATAGTTATGTTGGAGTTGGGAAATGCTTTTATATTCTAAGGAAAGATCTATGTTTCATGCCAAATAATATGAAATCAAGTAACCTTGCATACCTCACTGTACGACCTCGCTATTACCTCGAGATAACATTCCCTTTCTCTAAATATTTATCTACAATATAGTAGGTGATAAAACTTGCATTAGCAGCCAATAGATATATCTTGGCAGCCCAATCTCATAAAAAACAACACATGGGTAGCAAGCGTATATTTATAAACCTGAGCGTATTCTTTCAACCTTTCCGCCTCTAATCATATTTTCTTATACACATTCTCATATACATATCATGTGCAGACTAGTTTAGTGCCATAACATTCTTACAATAGCCCACAAAGCACAACATATAATAATTTTGCACAACATACAAATAGGCAGCATAACCTTCATCCCTTTGCTACATTTTGACGTCGACAATTCCAAATCTGTTCCAACTTTAACCAAACATTCCCTACCATATATACACATTAAAATAGTCTTAAAATAGTGCAAAAATAGTTCTAATGTATATAAAGAATGTGAAACAACAATCTCTGATTATCAGCCCATAAGTTTCTATTAAGAGACTAATTATGATATCGCACAACAACTCATTTTTTTTGGATATCACTACAAAACTAATACTTGTTAAAAACATAAACTCTACTTCATAATCCAGCCAACCAAGAGGAGAAAAGTATCCTTGTTATATCACTAAAAAACTAAATCTTGTTAAAAAAATAAACTTTGCTTCATAATCTAGCCAACTAAGAAGAGAAAAGTCTCTTAATCAACAAGAAAAGTGCACAACAATCCTTAGGACACATGCTGTCCAAATATTTCAGCATAAACATAACCAACCTAGTCTTTTTTTTCATAAGAAAACCATATTAAACACATAAGTATTCTTACTTACCTTTACCCTCAGGGTATAGGGATTCTCCAAGAATCCTAAAAGTCTTCTTGTAGCTGATTTGCAAAGTTAAGAAGGTGTAGACAGAAATCTTGTGAAAGCTGATTTTTTTCCAAGTTAGGAATGATTTAAAAGTGCTACTTGTAAGACCTTTTTAAAGGAGCCTTTGGCTGACTTTCTTGTGTGTTTTAAGCCTCATATTATCAAGGTGGTGATGGAATAGCTTGGCCCTTTCACTTGGGCCTAAATGAGTTTCNGTACACATCCTAAGCCAACTACTGAAGAATCCTAATACACTGCATACCCCTCACATATTAGTAAGTAGTGATGCAACAGCTTGAGCCTCTCACTTAGGCTTAAATAAGACAAATGATGGGCCTTGGTTGCCCATTTTCCTAATTCCTCTTCACTTAGTTTGGGCCCAATTAGTCAAGTGGATTGTGATGTACTTGGGACCTTTTATTATTCACCTTGGGCTGTACATATTATCCAATTATGATGGTAAAACTCAGGCTAAAGTACTCTTAACACAAATTTTATTCATTATCAAACTTGGACAGATTTGGCATCGGGTTTCGTCTCCGTTTAGCTAGAATATTTATGATAAGCATGTAGGTGACTCACCTACTAGCTTCCTAAGTCCTACAAGCACCTCACTTCATTCACCTCGTTTAAGGTCGTGATCTCCTTAATTTGACTTAAAACTTATTTACACTCGACCCTCTTCAGGGTTAGACATACATGTTGCCCTCTAATTTAAGATTCAAGCACTTTAAAAATATTGGTGCTAATTTAACAAGCCATATCAAATTTCATTTGCATAGTACTAGTACTGTATGATGTGGGGTGTTACATCCTTCCCCCCTTAGGAATATTCTTCCTCGAATGTTAGTACAATTGGATAGATTAACCAAGTTTAAACCTTTACTTATACAAACTTTTGACAACACACTAAGTATTCAATCATACATACCTATTAGTGTCCCAATTTTGTATGTTAGACTTCCTCTTTAGCTTCAAATAAGTGAGGGCATTTTGGTTTCATCGTGTCCTCGGCCTCCCATGTTATCTCTTCTTCTTGCTGATTTCTCTAGAGTACTTTTACTAAAGCTATTTCTTTATTTCTTAGCTTCTTAATTTGACGATCTAGAATAGCAATAGGTACCTCTTCATATGTAAGATCTTCTGTAACCTGCACATCTTCAATAGGAGTAATACAGGATGGGTCACCTATGCATTTTCGAAGCATTGAGACATGAAAAACTGGATGAACCATTGAAAGCTCTTGGGGTAACTCTAGTTCATATGCAACCTGGCTGGACCTCTTAATAATCTGATATGGCCCTATGCAATGTAGGCTCAGTTTTCCTTTCTTACCATACCTCATAACCCCTTTCATTGGAGACAACATTACAAATACCCAATCTGCTACTGAGAATTCCAGTCCTCTCCTCCTAGCATCCATGTATGATTTTTGATGACTTTGGGTTGTTTCTAGCCATTGTTGTATTACCCTAACTTTCTCCATGACTTGTTGTACTAAATTTGGCCCAAGCAAGGTGGTTTCACCCACTTCAAACCATCCAATTGGCGTCCTACATTTCCTTCCATACAAATCTTCATAAGGTGCCATCTTGATACTTAATTGCTAGCTATTATTATAGGCAAATTCAATAAGTGGAAAATGGTCCACCCAACTACCTTTAAAGTCCAATGCACAAGCTCACAATATATCTTCAAGTGTTTGAATTGTGTGCTCAGCTTGACCGTCTGTCTGCGGGTGGAATGTTGTACTATGCACAGCAACCCCTTCCTTTGAAGTTTCAAGAAGGCAAACTCCCAAACTAGCTGGTTGTCACAGATCTTTAGCCACCCCTTCACTTACTACGACCTGATCACCAATATTCATGATTGCCTTATGACTCAGAGCATCGGCTACCACATTTTCCTTCCCTGGGTTGTAAATTATATTAACATCATAATCCTTTATTAGCTTTAGCCATCTCCGTTGTCTTAAGTTTAGATCTTTCTGCCTAAAGATGTATTGCAAGCTATTATGATCAGGATATATGTCAACGTGAACCACATACAAAAAGTGGCACTATTGTCAGAGCAAACACAACCGCTGCTAGCTCAAGATCATGAGTTGGGTAATTTTTCTCATGTGGTTGTAGTTGTTTAGGTGCACAAGCAATTACAACAACTATGTTGTGTCAGTACACATCCTAAGCCAACTACTGAAGAATCCTAATACACTGCATACCCCTTGGTGCCTTCTGGATGTACTAGCACTGGTACAGAAGTTATCTTATTTTTCAGCTCCTGGAAGCTCCTTTCACATGCATCATTTTATTTGAACTTGGTTGCCTTATGTGTCAATGTTGTTAGAGGTGCAGAAATAGAAGAAAAACCTTCAACAAACCTTCTATAATAACATGTTAACCCTAAGA
>DF358165.1:25049-36115 GCA_000787875.1 Solanum virginianum | reverse complement strand
TGTATTTCTTAGATCCTTAAGAAGCTCCGAACTTTCATAGGTATCATAGGCCTTGGCCAAACTTTCATAGCCTCTATCTTTTATAAATCAACACTTATTCCCTTATCGGATACAATATGACCTAAGAACGCCACTTATTTTAGGCAAAATTCATATTTAGAAAATTTGGCATACAACTATCGATCATGAAGAACCTGTGATACTTGTCGTAAGTGATTTGCGTGGTCCTCTTCTGATCTTGAATATACAAAAATGTTATCTATAAATACTATCACGAACACATTCAAGAATGGCTTGAATACCCTATTCATCAGATCCATAAAAATTGCTGGTGCATTCGTTAGGCCAAATGACATAAGAAGAAATTCAAAGTGACCATAGCATGTTCGGAAAGCAGTCTTAGGTATATCTTTCTCCTTCACCCTCTCTTGGTGATACCCTGATCTCAAATCAATTTTTGAAAAGCATTTGGTACCCTATAACTAATCAAATAAATCATCAATCCTGGGGAGAGGGTATTTATTCTTAATTGTCACCCTATTCAATTATCACATTTGGCTCCCTGTAACTGATCAAATAAATCATCAATCCTGGAGAAGGGGTATTTATTCTTAATTTTCACCCTATTTAATTGTCAATAGTCAATACACATTCTTAAGATGCCATCCTTTTTATGTACAAATAACACTAGTGCACCCCAAGGGGACACACTAGGTCTTATAAAACCCTTCTCCAATAAGTCTTTTAATTGCTCTTTTAATTTACGCAATTCTACCGAGGTCATTCTATATGGAGGGATGGAAATAGGTTGAGTGCCTGGAAGTAAGTCAATACCAAAATCTACTTCTCGTTAGAGAGGTAAGCCTGGAAGTTCTTCAGGGAACACATTAATGAATTCATTCACTATTGGAACTGATTGAAGAGTTGGCGATCCTTCCCCTATATCCCTTAGTCTAACTAAATGACATACCCCTTAGATATCATCTTTATTGCCTTAAAATAAGACATAAACTTACTCTTTGGCACCCCAATATTGCCTTCCCATTCAAGAATTGCCTTATTTGGAAAGTGGAAGTACACTCTTTTAGTTCGGCAATCCACGGTGACATATCAAAAATCTAACCAATCTATACTTATTATAACATCAAATTCCACTATTTCTATGTTAATAAGGTTAGCCAATGTTTCACAGCCACAAACAATTACTACACAGTCATAATAAATCCTTCTAGCCATAATAGATTCACTGGTTGGTGTGGACACTTCAAATGGTAGGTTCAATAATTCGAGTGTTCTCTTAAGCTTCCCAGCAACTAGTGGGGTAATGTATGATAATGTAGAACCAGGTTCAGTTAATACATATACATTATGTGAAAAGATGGATAATGTACCTGTGACCACATTGAGTGAAGCTTTAAAATTTTACCGAATCCCAGAGAATAAGTGGGATTCTAGACTCCACTAGAACTAGTTGCCCCTCTTACACCTCTACCATGACTTATAAGTGCTTATTGACCCCTACCAAATGATGGAACTGATGATGATGATGCAACAACTGACCCAGTAGATTGTGCAATATCACATATACGCCTTCTCAGGCAATCTCTCATCATATGCCCTAGTGACCACACCAATAACAAACGTCTATCCCAACACGACATATGCATAAATAACTTTTTTACAGAATTTACAAGGCAGTGTAGGAGTCATTTGCTGGCCTGCTGAATATCCCGCTGTCCAGGTGCCTTGGCCTTTACTTCTTGGACCAAACTGATTACTCCTAGACCCCTGAAGTTATGGTAGAGACTGCCTATAGAGTAGGAGGATGATGGCCTAGGGGGTCTATTAGAATACCGAGGCCTAAGTTCACCTTGGGGTGGTGTAAACTGCCCTATAAACCTGGCCCTCTTGGACTGCACCCTTTCTAACTCTTGTGTCCTTCTCTATTACCTCTGATCCTCCATTTTCTATGCAAAAGCTTGCATTCTCACTATATCTATGTCATTGTTCAACGAAGCAATGGTACAGTCTCTAATCAGATACATATCTAATCTATCCATATATCGATGAACTCTATCTGCTATAGTAGCATTTATATTAGAAGCATACCTATCTAGGAAATTAAATTGAAGGATATACTCTCTCACACTCATATTTCCTTGGTGGAGGTTCAAGAACAAACCTGCACGGGCCTCTCGGATCTCTAATGGCAAGTAATGGTTAAGACATGACTCTTTAAACTCCTTCCATGTACTTGGAGATGCATCTATACCCTTATATTGCTTCAAATGTTCATACTACGACATAGCCACACCCTTCAACCTATATGTCGCTAACTCGATAACTTCTATACCACTCATATGCATAACATCTACGCAATATTAAATTTGATCAATAAAGTTATAGATCTTCATTAGGATCTGATCCAGTGAAGGATGAAGGGTACATATTAAAGAAGTCACGTATCCTCGTGCTAGCTGCCCTATTCGCACCACCTGCACCAATAATTGGACCTTTGTGTGTTTGACCTTGGCTAACAACTATACGAGTCAATAGTTGGACTGTATTTCTTAGATCCTACACAGTATCATAACTTTTACTTCTTTTTCTTTACTTTTGTTTTTCCTGTTTACTGGCATACTTGCTATATAAAATAATTTAGGGGTTAAGACACAATCAACCTATTACACTAGCTCTATAGCACGATCTAAAGAATGAAAAGAAAGTAATAACTCCTGAATGCCACATAGCCTCCTACTTATAAATGTGGTGCACAACACATCGATAAACAAGACTCTACATAGACACGGCCTTGTAGACTCCCTAGGATGACTCACTCTGATACTACTTTTGTCATGCCCAAAGTCCCATTAAGGCAGACCAGCACTCATTGTCGATAAGGGCCGGGAGAACCAACCTGTATCCACACACTTTCTATACATATTAGAAGGGATTTCTTCATTCAATATGCCTTTAAGAAAGTAAGCAGTAATAACAAGAGGGACATCAGTTTGAGATAATATACCAAATATATAAGGCAGGAAATATTATATATGATGTAACAACTCAAATGAAACTATGCACTGGTGTAGGATAAATGACCACATTTAGTTAAACTATGGGATAATGTACCTTATGTTCTTTTTATTACTTTACCATTACTGTATAATCTATGTACAATATGTAATACAAATGACCAGCTGAACAGTGGTAAATCTATATTGGGATCGGCCCTGGCTAGGCTTTTCCTTTCATCCCTTGGGCTACCCCCGTGATAGGATCGACCCTGGCTAGGTGACTCTTCCACCCCTCAAGTTACCACTCATCAATAAGCAATGTACTTAATATTCAATTACTTTTGAGATGACTCTTTTGGTGGTCATGATATCAGAGCTGTAAGACTGTAGATATAGTATATGACACAAATAATCATAAAAGGCAATACGACAATGAAAAAAGTACATTACACATCTAATGAAATGCATACAAGATGAAACAACTCGTGAACTTTATTTAGCAACAAGAACCAATGTAATTTGGTATACAAGTATGTATGTATATTTGAAGGTGACTATGTGTAGGAGCATATGAACATGTGAAAGAGTGAAGACATGGTGAATAGTTGTGTCGGAGTTGGTAAGTGCCTTTATGTGCCAAGGAGGAATCTATGTTTCATGCCAAATAGTACAAAATGAAGTAGCCTTACATACCTCGATATATGACTTTGTTATTACCTCGAAGTAACCACCTTTTCTCTTAAATATTTATCTACAATTGAGTAGGCAATAAAACTGGTATTAGCAACTAATAAACACTTCTTGGTTGTCTAATTTAATGTAAAAATAAACTTTGGGCAGCAACCCATAAGCATCCATCTAATGACGTTATTTCATCCCTTCTACCCCTGAGCATATGTGCCTTTTACCCATTCTATATACATTTGTATACCGACTATTTTAGGTTCATAACATGCTGGAAATAGTCCACGATTCACAGCACATACCAACTTCACACGACATGCAATCAGGTAGCACAACCTTATATCATTTCCTTATATCTCGACGTCAACAATTCAAAACTATCCGGACTTTAACAAAACTTTCCTTAACAAATCTATATATGAAAACAACCTTAAGATAGTCTCATAATAACACCAAAGCATTCATGAAGGATGTGAGGCAATAGCCTTCCATCCATCCGCCCCCAAGTCCCAATCAAAATCACACTTAAGATAGCACAGTAAAACTCGTTGTTAAGTGAAACAAAATCATGGCAGAAACCTTAGATTAATATCTATAACTTAAAACATGTTAGAAACATCAACTTCTCTTCATAATCCAACCTACAAACCATAGAATAGTCACTAAAAAAAAGACAAGAGTGCAACAACTTTCTAAGCATATGTTGTCTGACCTTTGTACACAAGCATAACTAGTATATACTTCTCGTTTGTCATGGGATAAGCATAACAAATACATGGATATTTCCACTTAACTTGGCCTTCAAGATTCAGGTTTCCTTCAAGAACCCTAGAGGGTTTTATTGGCTTCCTTGTGAAGTAAAGTAAACACATAAAAGAGTCTTTAGGAAAGCTGAATATTGTTACAAAGTGAAATGACATAAGGGACTATTTTTAAGCCCTTTTAAAGGGACTCTGTTGGCTGAATTTCACTTGGGCTGTTGAACATATATCAACACATATTAGTAAGCTAGTGATGCAGAAACTTCGGTCTCTTACTTGGGCTTAAATGGGTCTCAAAGTTGATGGGCCTTTGCTGCCCATTTTCCTAATTACTCTTCACTTAGTTTGGGCCCAATTAGTCAAGTGAGTTGTGATGTACTTGGACCCTTTTATTTCTAATCTTAGGTTGTACGTATTTTCTAGTTACAATGATCAAACATGGGCTAAAGTTACACTCTTAACACAAACTTTATTTATTATCGGACTTGAACAGATTTGGCATCGGGTCTCGTGTCCGTTTAGCTAGCATATTTAAGCTAAGCATGTAGGTGACTCACCTACTAGCTTTCTAAGTCCTACAAGCACCTCACTTCTTTCACCACATTTAAGGTCGCGATCTTCTTAATTTGACTTAAAACTTATTTACACTCGACCCTCTTCAGCATTAGACATACATGTCGCCCTCTTATTTGAGATTCAAGAACTTTTCAAAAAATTGGTGCTAATTTGAAGAGCCATATCACATTTTATTTGCATAGTAATAGTACTGTAAGATGTGGGGTGTTACAAATTCAGCTAACAGCCATCATACCATAGTGTTCCCCTCAGAACATAGAATAATTAAGGGTAAATCTCATTCAATTCCATCGAGAATCAGTTACGAAATCAATATGTAAAGTTTTACATAATTCCAAGAACTATAGTACTTAAAATGGCAATTTTACCTCGAACTATAGTACTAACTTCATCACAATGTTTCTTGCAAAAATTTGAGTCACGTAGCCTTTGAATCACCAAAATCAGATGAAAAATGAGCTCGGAATCACGATACGATGTTGATAGAAAGTAATATATATGTATATATATGTATATATATGTGTATATATATAGACACATGCAGTAATTGTGTTGCTGCCACCTCTCTGCCATGTGGTAGCACCAGATCATGCCATGTGGTAGTAAAATAATATGCTACCTCACTCTCTCTCTTACCATTAATCCTTCAACCTTTTTTCATCTTTTTGGGCTCGTCAAGATGCCGATTTTCATGAACAAACTATGTAATTCTATGAATTTTGGCATTCTGGATGCAATGGTATAGTCAAAAGTTTTAATGGAGCATGCTAGGAAGAGTAAAGGTCCTACTTCTTTTCGGGTAATTAGGTAAAAAGAACTGAGGGGGTTAAAATGCAACCAGATGGCCTCAAAAATTGGCGAAGGGTCATTTTAGGCTGTTTTCGACATTCTGGAGCTAACTATACCATTAGATTTCTATTTTGAGTGTGTTTAGTTAGGGTTTAACAAAAACACACTTTTTAGCTTCCCGGTTAACTTACTTTTAACCTTTCGACCCAAAATCGTACTGGAACCCTTCATCCTCGAACCAACCACCCTCCTAGCACAAATTGGTTATTCCAGAACTAAAACAACTTTCAGAATCCAATTCTAAGGTCATTTTCTAGGGTTTTGATAAAAATTTCATTTTAGTAGTTTTAGCTTTTTGCTAACTTGCATACTAAGGTTTTGATATAAATCTCATTTTAGCAGCTTCAGCTTCTTGCTAACTTACAAATTTCCACAAAACACAACTAAAACACGACAAAGCCATCCTAACAGCCCCAAAAAGTGATAATACGTCCAAGGTAAATATATAGAAACTTAGAACATTAGAAATATAGCAAAAACACAGTATTGACTTACAAGGTCATTACATTGTTCCATTTCTTTATACTTTCTTGTCCTATAACTTTCCAAATGCAACTTTTATCATGTTTATCATATATTTCATGTCAACATACTTAGTACATTCAAGCATACTATTGATACTCTATGCTTACATTATATCACAATGCAAGTCCAAGTGATCCTATCCTCCAACCCTATGGCTAGATCTATTTATCTTGATAATCCGAATTGGGTGAGTCTTTTTGGTTTGAGGATAAAGCCTACTGTCTTACCTTTAATATTTTTCTATGTATTGGAAATAACTTTCTTTACGTTCCGGATGAGCCAAGGTTTGTCTGAGCCCCCATCTTATGTCATGAGTTAGAGGAATTTGTTAGACCTATGTATCATTTTGTTTTAGACTTTTATTTCTTCATGTTATGATCTTCCTTATGAATATGAGATATGTCATGTATATGCTTTCAGATATGTATATCTCATTGATTTACCTTAGATACTTGATTGAATATTTAGGGGTTAGTTTGAGGTTCCTTCAGAATCTCATTGATTGTGTCACAACTAGGCCCTAGGCTTGGGGCGTGACAAACTTGGTATCAAAGCACTAAGGTTTTGATCCTTAAAGACCAATATGTCATGTGAAGTAGAGTCTTATTCATGGGTGTGAACTGCACCACATCTATGAGTAGGAGGCTATAGAGCAGTTTTACGAAATTTGTCACTTCTTCATGAATCATATCATTCTACAGAACATGTCCTAAGGTTTTCTAAATCTAATGAATGTCCTTTGATGAATTTACAAATCATACCACAAATAGAACATGTCTTAAGGTTTTCTAAGTACATCATAATATCCAATAACACCTCTACCTTGGAATGGAATGGGGGCCAAGACACTTTCCAGGCTCATCCTCATAATAACAAGTGTTCAACATAATGATGTGTCAAAATATCAAGAGCAATGTAGATAGTGTCCTCGGATTTGAGGACTCACCAATTCTTATCTTTGAAGTACCGAACTAGCCACATGGAGGATGATCAAAAGGAGCTCTTATCTCTACATGGTACTATCATGTAGGAATAAAGTATGTGTTAGTATGTTTGAATGTACTAAGTATGCGGGACGCAATGGAACAAAACAATAAGCCAATATAGTTAAAATGCATAATCATAAATAATGTATATAATCTAAACATGGCATGCATGATCAATGCTCATAATAAGATATGCTTGTAAATCATTCATCTTGCACAATATATATATATATATATATATATATATATATATATATATATATATATATATATATATATATATATATATATATATATATATGTATATATGATACATATGTGGGAAGTGACCTCAACTGGGATAGACCAAGCAGCTACCACTTGGATTCTGAGGTTTGACACCCCGTTAGTTCAAGTGACCGGGCATGATACCCCTCGGCGAAGTGTTGTCTACTTGCTAAGGCAAACCAAACATGATAACATGAACTAGATGGATCTACTAGTATAGCAATGGTAGTATTCATAATCCTATAGTGGCACATAGTTTAGAGACTACAGACTTTATATAAGGACATCTTGAGTCGAGGCCCTATCTTAAGCCTCAATCGGTGTTAAGTTGAATCCCATAAAATACTTGAAATAATCATACTTTAATAATAACATGAATGACTTGTAAGAACATGACTTGAGTAGATCATAATCATGCTTGACCTCTAATAGTGAGCCTATCATGAGAATAGATCATAATCATATATGAACCCTTGCTTTAACATGAATGGCTTACAAGAGGTGAAAAATCATGAAATCGGGCTTAACTTGATAGTTGTAAAATCATAGATACTTTTCATGAATTCAATACATATTTGAAAGCCCTTAGTCATCATGAAGTCACTTCACTTGTAAATCATGCAATAGATTATCAATAACATGAGAATTCTTGTCATGTCATTTTATCAAACACATTGTCGGCTCATGATTCTCGTTAAAAATCATGCAATTCAAGAGTGAAATGAGATGAGTAAACTCAATGCAAATCAATCCACCAACATGTAGTAAAACCCTCAGGTAGAGTACCTTGAAATCCATTACAAAAGCTCATGACAATTCATAGCTTCTGTCATGACCCAAACCTAGGGCCTAATAGACATACTCAATTCATGGAACAAGCTTCAAATAAATAGTCATGGACAATTAATCATTACTTCATAAAAACCCAACATAATTTATATTCATTATTAATGATAAGAAACCCCAAAGAACCCC
The DNA here is from genome assembly GCA_000787875.1 of Solanum virginianum. NCBI lineage: Eukaryota > Viridiplantae > Streptophyta > Magnoliopsida > Solanales > Solanaceae > Solanum > Solanum virginianum. The sequence continues at coordinate 27,475 of DF358165.1, read as the reverse complement.
AAACAAGCCTCTTAACATGTCATTACACATCATTGGTCATGGAAGAAAATAAACAACATGAAAGAGTAAGTATAGGGGCAAGGGGTCTAAGGGAAAAACTTGCATAAAATCGTGATCAAGAGGCAAGAGTCAAGCTCATATCATAGATAAATAACATGTCCAACAAACACCTCTAATATATAGACAAGTGTAGGAGACAACACAAAGAAACAGGGCTCAGCCTCATAGTCAAATAGAACATAAGAAAGAGTGTCTCAATATATAACAAGAGAACATAGACTAAGGTCCCCGAAGTGGAGGACTCACCAACTAGCTTGAATAGCACCGAACAAACCAATGGAGGAGGAGGATCAACTTTGGCACCGATTCCTATAGGGTAACATCATGTAGGCAGAGAGTATGCATTAGTACATTTAAATGTACTATGTAGGATGCAATGCAACTATAGATTAGCATCGTAATCAAAATGCATAATAGTAAGTAATATGCATAATTTAACCAAATGGCATTTATTAACAATACTTACGTAAATCGTGCTTAAGTAACTCATACTTATATAGGATATCATATGTGTAGAAGAGACCAAGCTAGCTATTCAAGGTACAAACCCCTTGGTAGTTGTATGGTACAAATCCCTCATATGGTTGATGATAATCATACCTTATCACCATGCTGGCGAAGTACAAACCCCTCACATGGTTGATAAGTACAAACCCCTACCTTGGTTACCCTGCCTCTTATCCTCCTGGATCAGATATGGTCTAATGTAACAATTTATATAGAGTATATCATATATATAAGCTCATTTCATCATCATATAGTCATTCATATCATATCTCATGCTTTGGGCCTTCAACTTCTCAAGAAACCATATCCTGACATTTTATCAAACACTTAGAGGGTGTGTAATACTAGTATAAAACCATGAAATATAGAGATGCAATTATGCATGAAAATCCTTTATAAAACCATCAATCAACAACTTACAACACCCTCAACTAATATACATCAAAACTTCTAATCAAATATCACAATAGTTCTAAGATTTATAGCTCAAAAATAGCAAAATAATCATAACTTTGCATAGCTTTAACATAGTGTGCAGTAAATTTCATAATAATCAAGACCCATTTGTAAATAAACTTTAAATTATGCAATTTGAGTAAAAAGAGGCTTGGGTATCATGGGTGAAAGGAACCCATGAAGGAAACCCACACACCTTAGCTTGGAGATGAACTTGGTGAAGATTGGAGATGGAGACTTGATGCTTGAGGAAGAACCATAAAGGAAAACCTTATCCTTATATTAAGATAAGGGTTTGGGACTTGAGTTAAGGGAGTGAAAATATGACTAAGTTTTTGCATGAGGGTGAAATTTTGCACTGTATTGGTAAAAACACATTTGGGAACATTTAGTCCCAAAACTTAGAAATCTTGGACCGAACTAAAAAAATAGTCCCCAAATTGTACTAGGGCGCATCGTGGAGGCAACGCAAAAACCCCACTGGAAATCGTACTTTGGAATTTCAAAATTGCTAATTTTTCGCTCTTAAATTAGGGTTATACCTTTTTCACCTAAATTTGACCCCTTAAAGATGAATATAAAGTCATATTTTCGAAATAACAAATGGATTTTGAAGTATATGGAATTTAAAATTCTGGGCATTTAGAGGGACTATTTTGGGCAATTTTTGGGGTTGTTTCAATATCTCCCCTTGGGACCATTCAACCTCGAATGTAAAAGAGATGTATAAGACAAGAATTATCATAAACATACCAACCCCAACAAGAATGCAACATCATATTTAAAACACCATTTTCAAAATTTCAACATATGTGTAAAATCATCATAAACTTGGCAACTTAAACATGAATGCATATGAGTGACATAGGGGCTAAAACATAAGACTTGAAATCACATAGGGGACAACATGAATGCATATAAATGACATAGGGGCTGAAATAAAGGACTTGAATCACATAGGGTACTTAGAATTAGTACCTTAGGCTTGAGTGATGTGGAAAAGATATGGATACCGCTTTTGCATGTCCGCTTCGGCCTCCCAAGTAGCACTTTCAATTGGTTGGTCCCTCCAAAGGATCTTAACGGATGCCACCTCCTTGTTCCTTAGTCTCTTAACTTGCCTATCTAGGATCTGAACCATAACCTCCTTATAAGTCAAATTATCTTCAATTATACCCACAACATCATGAGGCATAATAGCATTAGGATCACCAACATATTTTCTCAACATAGAGACATGAAACACCGAATGAACCAAATCCATTTCACTAGGCAACTTCAACTCATAAGTTACCTTGCCAATCCTCTTGAAAACCTCATAAGGACCAATATATCTTTGACTCAACTTCCCCTTTTTACAAAAATGGACCACACCTTTCATTGGAGAAACCTTCAAATAAACC